>CALSBV010012180.1:1468465-1482071 GCA_943590825.1 Bovichtus diacanthus | reverse complement strand
TGTGTGTGTGTGTGTGTGTGTGTGTGTGTGTGTGTGTGTGTGTGTGTAGGCACAGAGTTGTTACTGTACAGTTTAGGGGTACTATTAAAGACTTAAACTATGGAAGACCATTGCAGCCAGCAAAATGGATGAAAAGTTAGGAATTATTAATTTTTTTTAATAATAATTGGCTCCAGACCCCTGCAACCCTCTAAGATAAGCGGTTTGATGAATTAAGTCAAAATGATGTAATAATAAATAATTTCTTTGTCTATGCGAGAAAATAAAAACCTGACCCAAACTCCGTCAGAAGTTAAAATGAAGTGAAAGTTTTTTGACTATGAAATAGGGTTTGGCAGATATGATGATATATGATGATAAATACTGTCTATGAGGCGGTGTAAATGTGTCATCTGCCAGATGTTTGTCATTCCTTTTTAATAGGGATGCACAATATGTTTTTGTTTTTTTTCAGCATAAGATGACCAATCCGTTTCACATTTTTGTCATTTTAAAAAGAAGTTCATAACCTGTAGTTTATGCACACCTGAGGGTAAGATGATTTAATATTCCATAGCTCTGGATTTACCCAATCTAACTGAAATCACTGTTGCTAAGACAACAAAAACAAATCGAGTTCTGACTATTCAAATGTTTCAATTCTTTTTTTTTTTCTTTAGTAAAGTACATCAAAAACTTGTTTTGAAAACTCGAAGCATGTTGTCTTCCTCTGAAACTGTATACTCTCGTCAGCGTGCTGCGTTTGTTTGTGTTTGTTTGCTGTGTTAAAAATGCGAGACGCCTCATATTGTATCGCCGTGTGTACTTGTTAAGTTATTATTGGTATAACACATAATGATATATATCTGATCGTTAATACTATAGTTTGTGCCTTTAACATCTGGTAGAACACCTAGAACACCTGGTAGAATTAGACAATCGTGGGCTATTTTGCAACTCACTGAGGAAGACTTTTTAAACATTTTTATATATATGTTTTGTGCATCAATGGATAAAGTACTTTTATTGGTCACTGGGTTAGTCAATAATAGACATTGCTGCCACCGTGACAAAAAAAAAAAAGAAGTTTTCTGAGATCAAGTTTTATGGCGTCATCACCATCATATTTTTCTTCCCAGTCATGAAGGAGCCCGAGTGCGACAACACCCCGACTGGTGACACAGAGGATGAAGAGGATGATGAGGAAGACGAGTCGCCGAGGAGGGAGGGGGGGGGACTGGAGCAGGCCCAGACCCCGCTGTCACACGTCCAGCCCTCTGAGTTCTCCATGGAGCCCCAGAGCTCTTCAAGGGAGGGAGGGAGTCCCCTGGAGGGCAACACAGACAGGCCTGTAGCAGGTGGGTAAGAATGGGGGGGGATGGTAAATGGACTGCATTTATATAGCGCTTTTCTAGTCTTAGTGACCACTCAAAGCACTTTACAACACAAGCCAGCATTCACCTATTCACACACACACATTCATACACTGGTGGCTGAGGCTACCATATAAGGTGCCAGCTGCTCATCCGGAGCGATAAACATTCACACTCCACACTCATGATCGAGAGCCATTTGAGGTTCAATATCTTGCCCAAGGACACTTCGACATGCAAGGGCCAGGGATCGAACCGCCGACCTTCTGATCGATGCGCCCTCTAATGATGGTCAAAATAACAAAAGCAAGATAGATTGAAAAATGTCGGTGTGAGCTAGAGCTGGATTAATGACCATCACGTAGCTGTAAGCTTCAAAGCTGCACTAATGCTCACTCATTTTGATCTAATAGTCTCGATCAACATCTTCCTCTCCCTCAGCCCCTCTCACTGTCTGGAAACATGTTTTTTAAAAAATTTTTATGGTTTTGACTTTGACTTGAGTGTGTCATCTATGCACTTGTCTGAAGTTTGTAAGAGTGTTTACATTCTTTACAGTTTTTGAGGATTTGAGGTGGGCATCTTTTATTAAACGCCAGCTAAAATATTAAGCTTTAATGGGCTGTTATTAGTCGATGAATTAATGTTTGTTTGTGGTTTTCAGGCCAGCAGTTCCCCGGACACACCTATATCTGCTCTCTGTGTGGAACCTTCTGCCCTGACTCTTTGTTCCTAGAGGAACATGTCAAACTGATACACTCGGACTCCGCGGGTGCCCAGGCTCTTCAGGCCCTGCAGTCGACCTGCTCGGCGGCACCTGCCATGGGAGACGGCGGCAGTGACTCCAGGAGGGGCGGAGGGGGGCAGAACGAGGACGACACAGGGGAAGGGGATGGTGCCGGCGCCGGGCGAGGTGCGGGGCCTGTGAAAAAGGAGATTAAAATCGAAGGGGGGTACGAGTGCGGGGACTGTGGCCGTCATTTTAACTACCTTGGCAACCTGCGGCAGCACCAGCGTATCCACACCGGAGAGAAGCCATTCATGTGTCCAGAGTGCGGGGAGAGGTTCCGCCACGCAGCACGTTTAAAAAGCCACAGGCTGGTGCACAGTGGCGCCCAGAGTCCCTTTCCCTGCCCCCAGTGCGGGAAAGGT
Organism: Bovichtus diacanthus; assembly: GCA_943590825.1. Taxonomy (NCBI): domain Eukaryota; kingdom Metazoa; phylum Chordata; class Actinopteri; order Perciformes; family Bovichtidae; genus Bovichtus; species Bovichtus diacanthus. The sequence goes on along the minus strand of CALSBV010012180.1, from coordinate 1,479,567 downwards.
TTCTCAGTGCTATCTGGACTCAAGAGACACCAACGGGTGCACACCGGCGAGAGCCCGTACGCCTGTCCACAGTGCGGCAGGCGTTTTAAAGAGCTGGGGAACCTGTACACCCACCAGAGGATCCACAGCGGGGCTACGCCCTACTGCTGCCAGCAGTGTGGGCGCAGCTTCCGCCACCTGGGGACTTACAAGAGCCACCGGTGCACCCCTGCACAGTAACCAGCCCCAACGCTTTCTGATACCAAGAAATGTATGTCAAAGACAGGATAGGGTGCGGACTCTGAGGCATGTGTCTTCATTGCGTTGCTCTCTGTGGACGCTGAGGGAGGCGCAGGCCATGTGGAGAACAGGGCTGGTGTCACGAGACGCCGTCCAAGCTTTCGTGCTCTGTCACATTCATGACATTTCACACCTGCATCAAGAAAAGCTGCTTCATTGAGCTTCGAGTTGCCTCGGAAACAACCGTTTGACAAAACAATGTCAACTGGAGGTCTACGTCACATAGACTCCTGATCAGCTGATGGAGTTTGCTCGGTTGTATCGGAACTGTAGAGGTTCAAGCTTTCCATTTTATCAGAGGACTTTAAGGACTTCTTATCCACGTTAGTAGAGCGTTTGGAAAGTGCAGGAACAGCTACAGTTCCATGAAAACAGAGCAAATTCCAGCCGCTGATGGAGACTGCTCTGCTTGTAACTTTAAGCTCAGATTGTTTTTTCAGTTGTTTTTTTTTAAAGAAACTGTATCAGAGGCCATCAGGGCATTTAAGAGGTGATATTTGACTAGATGGCGTCACCGCAGAGGCTCATAAAAAGACTATACCAGTGTTTTAGCATGTTTTAGCCCATTTATTATCGTTTGTCTATACTTGAGAGAATTATTTGTGTTCATTACAACTTGGGTTTGTAGTTTACCGACTAATTTCCTGTTTCCATCTTGACCTGCTGCACTTGCTGCAGTGAGGGATTATTAGTGACATTCCTGCTCACGCACTTAGTTTGACCGCCAAATAAAGTGGTTTAGATAGTCTGGATGAACTGTTGGCTTGTTACCCCAAGTTGTAATTAACCGTAATTATCCTTCTATCTATTTTCTGAAGCATATGGTCAGTATGAAACATTATTTGATGTAATTGCATTGTCTCTCGGTAGCCAGGTTTCCATCTAAATGCATTGCGATTCCTTTTTTTTTTGCTTGCTGAGAAAATCGGCCAAAAAAAGTGGAATCGAAATGCATGTTTCCATCCGCTAACGTGATGCCAACATTAGGCGTCGTTCATAGAGGTGAGCAGTAGGTGGCGCCATTTGTAAAGTCGGAAAACACTGCAGGAGAAGAGAGCGCAGGTCAATGACGTGATTAAGAGACGCTCAAACGGTGAAAAAATAAAAACGTATTCTCTAAATCTGTTTCCATTTGAATTTTGTCGCATTTTGCTTTTGTCGATACGCCAACTTTCCCACCGCAGCCAAGCGTTTCAACTTTTCTGCGATAATATATCAAGATATTTTTTTTTATTTCCTGCCGTTTCAAATCGATCAATCGATCAAATTTTATTCACATAAATATAGCCCAATATTAGACCATTGCAGTGGTTTCTCATTTGCATTTTCGATTTGGAGGTGGATGGAAACCTGATGCTTGAGACAAAAAAAAAAGAAATGTAGTCTTCTTCGTGAAGAGCTGCAGTTCTGGTCCGCTGTTCGGTGCCTGAGAAGCCTTCATGATCACAGATACCTGACGCACCACACAACCGCCAACACAGCCTCATACATTGTTTAAATGCAGAGTTGATGTTGGTCTGAACTGCAACATAATTCACCTGTCCACTATTGTTTCAGAGTCATATTTCCTCCAAAATATGGGTGATTATTTTCGTATTCTTAGTAAAGCTTCAAAGCTAGAACAACACGGTAGCACCCTTGGAATTTCCTGTAAAGGCCGTGACACACCAAGCCGATATCGTCCATCGGCCGTGTTTTTGCGTTGTGTCCCGTCAAAATAAACCGCTCGGATTGGATGTTCAGCTTTAGCGACTCAGTGCACAGGAAGAGAAACGGAAGCGAGGTAGACAAATAAACGACTTAAGTCAAGAGGGCACACACGGAAGGCGTACAAAAAATAGAAAGAAATACAAGATTTTCTACAACATCGTGGCCATCTGGAACGAAAGCAATTGAAGACCAACTGATCAGCGTGATGAAAGTGGAAGGAAAACGCTATTTCTTGTTTGTTTGTACGCAGTCGGAGGTCTTCCAGTTGCCTCTTTTGAATGACGAATACAGACGTGGAGAGTTATTGCGACTCACGCAGGCGCAGCACGTTCGTGCTTGTTCCGTTGGCTGTAGTTGTTTCGGTGTGTTCAAGTGCAACTTTTTTTGCCAAGACAAAGGCGACATGAGGCAACACGGCGGGCGGCTCCGTTGCCACTTGTACTTTTATGTCGGCTTGATGTGTCAGGGCCTTAACGGACATAAATCAGGTTAACTGCACCTGCAGTTCTTTGTAAAAGCAGTAAATCCATAGTTTACATGCCATCATGCAGGGTAATAAAACAACGTTCTGTAGCGTTTTATTTATAAATTCATCATGTCACAGTAACTTAAAGGACCGGTGTGTTGGATTTACTGACTTTAGAACCCACTCACCCCCCCCTTTCCAAGTGTATCGGAGAACCTACGTGGCCTTCAGGTAATGTGAAAACGCGAAAGGCCTGAAAGAGTGAGAGTTTGGTTTGTTCATTCTGGGCAACTGGAGCAACATGGCGGACTCCGTGGAAGATGTAGATATGAAGGGCTCATTGAAATGAATATCATATTCCATTTCTGCTAATATATCCCCCTAAATCCCACACACTCGACCTGAAACTAAAAGTAAAACTGAACTTAATGCCGACTGGATTACCTATGTCAAATACATTTCAGTGCTCTGCAGTATTTCAGGAATGGCTGCCAGTTAAAAAAAACACACATTAAAAACACAACTAAACTCTGGTACGAATGGAAGATGGTCAAGAGTCAACTTTGAGATTTGAAGAGACATGCTGGTGTATATCATTCAAATAAAAAGGTACCGTCGAGTCATTTAAGGACATTTCACACTCCCATAAGGAAGTGTTGACTATATCTAGTGGGTTTGAATCCATTCATTCGTTTGCGCCTTAACCTGCGGAGCCTCCAGAACACCCTGTGGTCACCTCTGTGTGGTGATGGATGGATCTGAGTGGTGGGACACCAGCACCCACATGTGGACTGACGTGTGTCACTACAACAAAAGATCTTCTGGGTCTTTTCTCATGACACTGCTTGGTGCCATGTGTAGAGCAGGAAGTGCATCGTATAATTTTTTTTTTTTCCAGTGTAATGTATGTCACGGACTATATATTGGTTATGTTATACATTTGCCTGTATGATGACAAAAAAGTGAGGGATGACAGAAAGAAAAATGGAATTTAACATCCCAAGCGTCTCAATTCGTCACTCAATTGATCCGATTCAGTGAAAGCCCGTTTCTGTAAAATGAGATTCATGTCTTGGCACTTGGTGTGGAAGACTAAAAGCAAGAAGACAACTTTTCCAAACCTGTGAAACTGAAACGCTAACCATTGACAATCTGCTTCTAATAAACAGTTGTCTTAATGTCACGAATGTCAGTGTTTGTTTTTTCTTTAAAACGCACACTCAAGTACTGCACTTACAGTAAGTACAATACTTGATGTTTGTGAGTATTTCCATATTATGCCACTCTATACTTACTGTATACTTCACTAATTGTCAGAAAGAAATATTGTACTTTTTACAGCATTACATTTAGTTAACATCTATAGATATTACTTTTCAAATAAAGTATGATATATTGTAGTTTAAGCAGTTAAAATGAGCTCACTTGCTACAACATTAAAGTTCTATTACATCAATACTAATAATAATCAAATGATATCATATCTTAATTTAAGCACATTTGGCTATCAATAATTCAATAGTTTAATTCAAAAGACCATACTGTGGCAGTGGTTTGGCATGATTTTTAAAACATGTTGTATTTTAGAAATATATTTTTCGATTGTTCCAGGCGACTTACAATTCCGTAAAGTGTGAAAACCTTTTTCAGCAGACTGTGAAACTTCCTTAAAGCCTGCATTAAGTTTTGTTACACTGTGCTTTTCAAAATAAAGGTTGAATTAATATAATCATCATGATATATTGCAGTGTGGACCTTTCAGAAAAGTCTGCACAAAAACAATAAAGAAAATGAATGCAGACTTGATGTTGGCTGCATCACACAACGCAAACATAAGCTGGTGAAAACTTTCTATCCTCGTCTTTTTAAATAATCTTCTAATCTTTTGATAATGTGATTTAAATGACAATGTATATATATATATATATATATATATATATAATGTTGTTTTCATTTTTTTTTTATTCAGTCAGTAATTGTTTAGGGAATTTTCAAACTGGTGGTATTAGTAGTGTAATATTAGTAATTAGTAATCACACATTTAATATTTTGATATTGGCAACCATAGACTGCCATAGTTCTGTATTTTAAACATGTATTTGTTTACAGTTACAGCCTGGTCCAAAAGGAATAATTATTACCTTATTCCTTAGGCACACAGTGACATTTTCCATCCTCAGATTTAATTATATTCTCTGAGTAAAAATGGATGGCTCGAGGCTCAGGAATGTTTAGAAATGATTCTGTCCCAAGCCTTTTTGTTTGTTTGGATCCACAGTGGTATGGCTCGAGGATACTGTGCAAAAAAAAAAGAGAGACAAGAGTCATAATTCATGCGGTTATCCTACTCCAGCTGTCCTTTATGATTATTTGCTCCTATCATTTGTATCTCAAAGTTCTTAGAGAAAGTGTGCATCTGTGTGTCCATGTTGTTGTGGTTCATAAGTATGCTTTCAAATGCAGTAAAAGTGCCATAGAGTAAGTCTCGGGGCATTTTTTTTCATGCACATACAAACACGTGCATCAATGTACATCACAGTTCAGGACGCTAGTGAAGAAGAAGAAGAAGAAGAATTCGATGAATTAATTGAAATTTTGAGTGTCGTACCATCTCGTGGCCAATCCTTAATGGGCAGGGGTCCAATGTGTTTATGGCTATTTAATCAAGTCAAAGGAAATTAGCCTACATTTTCTATATTTACTTGGTCAGTGTGAGACAGTGTCTGCAACGTTTGAAGCCAAAAGTGTGAGCCAAAACTTCAATAGGTGCTACAGGTGATGCTGTAATTTATGGGTAATTTCTAACATGTAGAGCACAGATGCAACTTTCTGTACACTTGCAATTTGGAAGTAGGCCTAAACCTGGCACCAAACAGCCTCTCTGATATTTGAATACTTTCTGCCTGTAGGAGGCACTGGTCCTCCACACACCAGCCTGGGAGCAGCTCTCCAGTGTGGATATGAATACATTAGATAGTCTATTACTGTGGTAAAGAGATTTATAGAGCTCGTATGTAAAGTAACTTGATTCTAAAATGCTTCATGTGAAAACAGCTAAAAAATTTTTTTATCAGGCTCCCATGAAAGGCACTAGGAGAGTTTACAATAACAAAGAAATTCAATCTGACATTTTGACTTTTTATGAAGAAAGAATTGTGTGAAAAAGACAATAGATGACAATGGGTGCCAGGAAACTCGATTGAACATCCTATTGAAGCGTATTGTAGCTTAATGGCACACATTAACATTGATTCAATGTTTTTATTTGAGCAGGGGGATGTGGGGAGATCATGTGCACATCATTTTGAATCATTACAGAATTTGCGACAACTGTGCAAATACCCTGTTGGAACTGAACGGGAGCAAATTAGCTTATTTTGACTTCATGTGGCTTAATGACCTAAAACACAGCCAGGCAACTGAGCCAGGGCTCTCTGTCATGATCTCATGCTAGATGATGAGATTGGCAAGTAAAAAAAAAAAAAATCAATTTCCCTTCTGATATGAATGTAAGATAATACTGTGTTTTACTGATCTCCAGCAAGAAATTAAGCATCAAAGCAGGTAGTTATATACAGTAGAATACTTAGATCAGTGTATATAAATATATGTACAAAATAATGTACCAATAGTGCAATTTCCTGATATTCCTGAGCAAGGTGACACAGTAAATATAGGATTCAAGGATCATTCAAATGCTTTTCACCTGTATTCTTTCTAATATCCAAGTCAAATTGTATAGAAGTCTATGAGAAATTACCCTACTTCTCACTTGATTTATTACCTAAGTAAACATTTTCTTGACATGTTTATGGTCTCAATCGCTAGTTTCAAGTTTTCTTCATTACAGCATGATGTTCATTTCGGAAAGTATGGTCCTATTTAAAGTAAAATAGACAATAAAGCAGCATAGGCTTTTTAGAGTGTGGCTAACAAGGAATTGACAGGTTGCTACCACACAGCGTTGTCTGGTATTGTCTGGTACTCTATTATTAGTATTACCATGGCAGCCAGCGGGCTCATACTGTAGGTATGTTGTTTCCAACCTTTCGTGCTTCACATTTAAATGTTTTAGTTTTGTTTTGTTTGTTGGGTTGGAGCTCTGTTGCCTTACTGTGGGCAAATTCAAAACAAATTAATTCCATTTAGTTTGTTTTTCTTTTGTAATTGCTGACATGACCCCATGTGACATTTTGCATATAATGTTAGAAAGGCTACTTATGCTACACAATACAATAAGCCTATTTTACTATGTGTGAAAACTTGTATCTGCAAAAGGTAAATTATTTGTGTATGAGCTGCTTGTCCGTCAGCATGGAAATCTTGCAAATAGAGGTTGAATTGGTTTGGCTTATTTGAAGCTAATGGTTGAGTTTTTATTCTATCGTTTCCGTATGTTGCACTTCTTGCTGTGAGTTGTATCCTCATGACTGTTTGCACTTATTGTAAGTCACTCTGGACAAAAGTGTCAGCTAAATGTAACATAATGTAATCTCCTGTGTGGGTTTTCTTTCTTTGATGACATATCAGTGAGTCAATCTTGACTCGACTATCGTTACAGAGCTGTTGAAATCAGCAGTCGTGCATAAATATACTTTATTTACATACAGTTTATCGCAAGTAGCGAGACAAGACGAGGGCAACACAAGTAGCCCAGACTCCCTGGAGACCGCTCTGCTCCAAATAAAACCTGAATCGTATTCTTATTCTGTTTTTTTTGGCAGGCTATGCTCATCAACTTTTCATGAGCTAAGAAAAACAGCCCTCTTTTCAGCTGTCTGGTTTCAGAAATCAATATGTTACCTTTTTCTTTTATTGACTATTGCGGCGTTATATAGAAACTACAGCCACAGAAACCCGATGAACTGCATCATGGACCAAGAGATAAACATACAGATTGAAGAGACACCAATGGCAACGAGAATCAGGTGACTCATGAGAGCTCCGAACGGAAGCCATCTCGAACAGAATACTAATCAGGTTTCCTCCTGATGCCTGCGCACATGTGCTTGTATGTGTTGTGCATGTATATGAATGTCTTTGTTTATGCCTATTTCTGTGCAGATGTAATGAGAAGCTCCAGCTGCTGAACATAGCACAGATTGTACGGTTCAATTCAAAAGACGTAGACGCCGCTGATGCAAATGCCAATTAAAACTCGGGACAAACCTGAAACCTCCAAAAACGGGACAAACCACACAAAAAGATCGTTTCCAACAACTTGCACGTTTTTTTTTTCGGCCTTTAAAAGTCAAGGATGGATCACAAGTTCCGGTGGTAGAAGACCTCGCCAAAAAATCCAGCGAGAATGCCAATAATCCCGTGTTCTTGTAGCAAAAACAACACATGCGCAACAACCAGAAGCCTGCACTGTTTATATGCAATGACATTTGTCCTGAAAAGGCCAAAGAAGGAGGGGAAAAAAGCCCAGAGTTCGGACGAGATCATGGATGGAATGAGGGAACTGGAGGTTCGTTTGCCGGTATGTCGACACAAAAGTGACGCCGTTGGTCCCCAACGTGAGTTGCAAATATCAAACATGTTTTTCAAAATCTGTATGTGAAGACTTCAGTTTACAAGACACCGTATGATTTTATCCATCCCCCCCAATGATAACGAGTTGCTTCAGGTAAAAAAAAATTAAAATAATTCTGTTCCCATCACTTTATGTATGCTTTCCCGAATAACTATCAAAAGCAGTTAGTTTGTGTCCTCTTTCATGTAATTTGGCAGTGCATTCAGTCCATTAAAAAGTGTGTAACATACAGTAGAGATCCCACAGTAATACCCTCCTAATATCGCTGTAGAAGCTGCACCACCAACCAGATTATCTCGAAATAACATGAAAGGTAGTCAGAATTGCCTGCCGTACTTGTCTGCCGTGCAAGCATGTTAATCCGGGTATGATATCTTGCTAATACTGACACCTTGCACCACTTGGGACTGTCTCTACATGAATGTTTAGGGACGCGGTTCTATATGCACTGCACGTTATTGGAGGTGAAGATAACAAGACGAATCTGTAAAAATCAACCGCAAAGTTCTTATCCTTGAAGTCTTTTCTCTTGTAAAATCAAAAGCAATTAGCAAATTAACCAAATTAACATACAATCAGGAACATGCATATGTAATCCTGTAACCAATCTAATCACAATATACACATATATAATTTAGGCCTTGTAATCCTGCGACTTTAGTCTAATAATATCTTACATTTTTTTCTCACAATATTAGGAATTCATTTTCGAAATCTTCAATGTTTTCCCTTCCAGTGGCCCCAAAACTACTTTGTAACAAAATAAAATAAGGTTGCACTGTGTACTTTTTTCTCTCCAGATAATCTCTCTGTCTAGCCACAGCCATAGCAAAACACCCCTTCTAGAAATATCCCATTTACAAATGTGATGTGCACTACATTATTTAAATATATTAACTTCACTAACTATAAATCACATATTGTACACCTGACATTACTGCTGCCCATATTCCAAGCCTATTTTCCATATGTTTACGATTGATTTCCTGCCTTCCAGGCAGCCTTTGCCATCTGTTCATCTCATTGCACTATTAAAATCAGTGTGCAGAGACTTTCTTCAGATAGGTAATCTATCATGGTGACCTTTTCATTGCATGGTTATACAATAGGGAGCAGGGATTGATTTGAAATCTCTAGTTACACTTAAGAATACTCTGACATTTGAGCGTTAAGAGTCAGCGGAATCTGACCTTTTTAAAGCAAGGAACACCAAAATTCTCTGTAGCTATTGTCCTTCTCATAGACAGTTGTCATTGTCTACACCGACCAGTGGCTTTGCATGCGAGTTATCTAGAGGTAGTAAATCAAAAGGCAACATTATTTGTTTGTGTATTGGAGTTTCTCCACTCCTCCAAGAGGCTACACATAGCCTACCGCCCCTGGGTGCTCCAGTTAACCAGTTAAGGTATACTAGATGTTCTCAGTTTCTCACCTTTCCATCCAGCCATTAGCATTTGTAGCAGTTTGCATGGCTATGCACCGGTGGGAGCCACTGTACTCTGAACCAGCAGAGCTTGAACCATCAGGTTTCCATATGGTTGGACATGCCAAGTGCAAATCAGCGGGAGTCATTGATTTCTGCCACGTATGGATTTGCTCACCTGCTGCTACCTTCATAAACGCTACACTACATTTACGTGTTGATTGCTGCTAGTCCACTTTACAATGAGCACTTAAATTCACTCATGGACTGTATTGCTGAAGTAACAAATGCCCAATTTACACTTGACATTTCAATTGTCTCACAATCCAGATTAAATCGACATAGCATTTTCATTTACACGAGTCACATATATACGTCTCCATGAGCTGGATAAGATAAGTTTTGGCTTTCCTGTGCTAGATACGAATCTAGTTGGACAAACTCCAGTTCAGGGCCCTTAGAGCTGAATCAAAATTGACAGTAGAATTTCCTCCCTGGGTAATGTTGTGCAAATGGGGTAAAAATGTTCCTAATAGACAGCGTTGAATTTTGCCGCCGACAAAAGAATAATCAACACCTACGAGGTTTGTCAAGATTCGATGCTAAATCGAAAATTTATCAAAATGAGCATTTGATTTTTTTGACCTTCAAAAACCAAAAGGCAATTCTCTTGCAAAAAATTTAAATAAATAAATAACATAGCATAGCGTACCGGGAGCTTGCAGCTGCACTTTTCAAGACACTATGGCCACATAACGGAGAAACGACAGAACGAGAAAATTCTCCTGCCTCCTGGAAGTCACCATGTAACAACACGTAATGCATCTACTCTCATATGTTATTCAGAGAGAAACGAGGTTAAAGCATTTGTCCGGTGTTATTCTATATTTATATAGAACAGTATATAACAGTCAACAACTCCTATGTGAACAGCCAAACCAATATTTCTCCGTCTCTCCCTACGCTGTTGTGGCTCTCGGCTCCATGCCGTGTTTCTAATTCCCTTTAATCCTCTCATCCTGATAGCAACAGTTAATTTATCAGTAAATTGTTTCCCCTGTTAGAACAGGTTAATTATCTTGTTGCATCCAGAAAACAGAAGAAGAATAGGATAACAGAATAATGCCTTTGAGATAACGTGATTATGCCCAGCTTGGGCATTGTAAGTATAACAAAAGAAACATGTAATAAAACAAGGAAATAGTGCATTTGCTGGGGACTATTTTAATCTGCAGATTAATACACATTTGGTGTAGTACGTGTGTATTAATCCATGGGGACATGTCACCCATGGACAACAATGGAGCTCTATAGCACAGAGACAAGCACATTTTCAGTTTTAGGAACAATATTACTTTTAGGAACTATTTCCTATTGACTTGAACACCAAGTGCTTCAGTGCCGCATCTCCAACTATGGTTTTGGTCTCTGTAGAAACTTCAAAACTTCAAAAAGCTGAATTCAGTAAAGGTCAACAACACAAGAGAGGTCTGAGGACTCAACTAAAAAAATATCTGTGTGCAAATGTGCAATAACTTGAAGGTACTGGGTGCGTCTCTCTGCAATTGGCAATGATTGCCATGGTAACGGCGATGGTCCACTGTAACTCATGACGTCCTTTGTGGGATGTTTAAAAGCTGTCACACACACACACACACACACACACACACACACACACACACACACAC
>CALSBV010012180.1:1444025-1468455 GCA_943590825.1 Bovichtus diacanthus | reverse complement strand
CACACACACACACACACACACACACACACACACACACACACACACACCTCATCACTGTCAGCCGCACACTGTTCGGGTAAACATGTTCAGCTCAGAGGTGAGCTATGTGCACATTATTATACCATTAACAGCCATTCATACCTCCCACTGTGCAGACGCCATCTGACACGGGAGGTTTCATTTAGCATTCAATATGAATCCATCATCAGTTACATGGGCTGTTATAAATACACAATATTCATATATATTTATGAGAGGGCAAAAGGTCATTTACAATAGAGATTATAAACAAGCACATGTCGGCAGGTGACAGATGCTGGTGATCAGTCTCTGAGGGCTTTGAAGCTCAAATATGGAACATTAGCTCATAAATAAATACAATGTTGAACATGACCAGTCTGTGTTCAAGCCTGGATCTCTCCTGGAATTAGGATGGCAGGACAAAGATGAGGATTACTATCTTTTTCTGGACCTTTCAATTGCATTTTATGATCTTCGTCCAACCCCTAGAAATCCCGTTCGCATGCAGGTCATTTGCAACATGAAGTATGTTTTGAAGGAAACACATTCCTGCTGGATCATGTTTTGTAATATCATTAAAAGGTTCGGAATTGTGAAGTGAAGGCAATGCGGAAGTGTCTTAAACTTGCATTATTTTCAAATTGCCAGCAGGGGCGACTCCCCTGGTTGCAAAAATAATTCAGATTGTATAGAAATCTATGAAAAAATTACCCTACTTCTCACTTGATTTAAAGTAATTAAACATCAGTAGACGTTTTTTTCTGAAGAAATGATCTTCTCAATTGCTAGTTTGAAGTCTTCAATTCAGCATTATGATCATTCTGTAAATCATGGTCCCATATATGTAAAATAGATGATAGAGCAGGGTATGCTTCAGGGCGTGGCTACCTTGTGATTGACAGCACTACCACAGCGTTGGTGTTGTTCGTGTTTTCATCTTACAACACTTTCACAGTGTGTTTTCAGTTCATAAAAGTTAAGTGTAACTTTACAACTTTATTCTCATAAAATGTTCTCTTATTCTCAAAATATATATATTTTTTGTTCAATTACAAGCATATTCACATACAGTATTGCAAGTTTTTTCTCAGAAATCCTAATGATTTTCTTGTAAAATAATGATAAAATATGTGATTTCTTTGCAGAATTAAAACTTTATTCTGAAAATATTACAACTTCTTACATACAATTACAACTTTATATTATAATAGAATTTTTTGAGTATAACAAGACTTTATTCTTGAAAAATAAAACTTTTCTTTTCAAAAGTGTGACACCGTCTCAAAAATGCTGAATCTTTTATGAAATTACAACATATTCTCAAAACATTACATTTTTCTATTTTGAAAAAAAATGACAACCCTATTCTCAGAAAACTACAGTATTTTCTGTAAAATAACATCTTTATTCTTGTTATATTGAGGCATTCATCAAAAAGATTATGCCTTCGTCTCACAATATTTAGACAACTTCATTTTTAAAATATCGTATTTATGTATTTTTGGCCCTAATACCCCACCGTACTGGGGGCACATTTTCAAATATTTTACTTGAGTGACAGGATTCAGGTTCAATTCTGCTTTGATCTTCTCATCTCTTGTATATATATTTTTTTCTTTTAGTAGTAATTCATTTTTGGGTGTCTTTGTGTATCTGTGGTTAAGTCGCACTCTCTTTTGATTGTTCACCTTATTAAGTCATTTTAGCATCTGTTTGAAGCCGCCACTCTGCTTTCTTATTTATTATCCACCTCTTTTTTCTTTTCTCCCTCTGACTCCAAAGCGATGACCAATTTTCAGCCCATCAAACCTTCATCATTTCCCTCTTATCTCACCTTAAGATGTATTTTTTCAGCTGAATGAGTGGATTGTGGTCCCCTCACAGAATGCAGCAGGCATGAAACTTGAAACAGTGGAAAGATAGGAGGTAAAAGCGGCAGAGTGAGTGTGTGTGTGTGAAAGAGAGAGAGAGAAAACATGCCAGAATGCAACAAAAACAAGTGTCTAACAGCACAGAGAGAGAGAGAGAGAGAGAGAGAGAGAGAGAGCTGAGAGTGTGTGGAGGCGAGTGTCGCTGCATTAGGCAGCTCGGAGATCCGTGGATGCTGAAAGATGCCCAGCTGCTGATGAGAAGAGGGAGACAGAAAGGACAAGATTCTCACACTCCAGAGGAGAGATAGAGGAGGAGAGCAGACGTACATCATCACAGTGGTTGGGATGGGAGGACACCAGCATATCGGCAGCGACAGATAGACGGTAAGTTACCAACACACACCTGCATGAATCAAAGTTAATCATCCGATCCAGTGAAGGTCAATGGAAACAAGACTGTCGTGCGTTTAGGAACAGGAGCAGAGGATATTTTTTTTGCAATCCCCCCGCACCCCCCAATGTTCCACGATACTATTTGAATAGGATTGTTGAATGTAAATGCATTTTTTGTTTTGCAGATTGGCAATATTTCCTGCAAACGGCAGCCCAAACTCATGTTCAAAATGAAGGAAAAGAATGCGTTTGTTTGTTTGTTTTGTGCTTTCTATCAGTGACAGCTCAGAGCGGTCTGTTATATCTTTGTATCTGGTGTCAAACTGATAAATTAGCTCACTTCCACCCATTACTCAGAGCTGCTCCATGGAAGACTGTAGGGCTCTTTGGAGGACTGCAAATAACAATTACTGTCCCGAGGGATTAAGTTATTTATCACATTTACAGAAGAATGTTGGTTTCAGGAGTGTGTGTGTGGGTGTATGTGTTTGAAACATACATTTAACAATGTGCAAGTGAGTGTTTGTATAGGTATTTCAATCGATTTGAATGAATGAATGTTACAAGTGCAGGGTGTAAATATAGCTTTCTATGTATATAGATAGATCAGTCTTGCAAATGACAAATCATGACGGGATTAGTTATTGTGCTTTCCGTCATATTGGGTAGTACACACACAATAATGGGGAAATGCAATGCGAACCTGTGCTGTCAACACTTCTTACTATCGTGTTTACTTTCCTTGACAGCGACTTGCACTCAATAATGTAATGCACTCAACCTGATCTAAAAATTAAATATAATGACTAAATTATGAATTAACTGATGATATGAGTTCAGTAATCAGGTTGAATGACTCAAAAAAAAAAAAAAAAAAGCCACATTTTTTTAAATTTTCATCTTCTCTTCCTCCAATTTGCTTCTAGAAATGTCATGTTTTCATCGCTAAGGGCATTTTTTCACTATTTTAAGACTTTATTAGCCAAATGATTGATCACTTAATCAAGAAAGTCGGGTTATATATAAAAAAAAAATAGAGCTTTAGTAGATGAAAAAAAAAATCTGTTTTCAGTCAGTGTCAGGACTTACATGCTGCTTACTAACTGCAGTTGGTTCAGGTCAACAGGACACAACACCATGCATGTCAATTAGCTTATTGCGTGCGTGAGTGACCTGTCCGCCCCTTCAATCTCAATTATAGTCAACACAGAAGGGGGCAGTAGTGTTTTACGAGGAACGCCAAACAAAGAAATATGTAAATGTACAAGTTTCTCTAAGTTTCCAATGCAAATATAGAGCAAATTTAAACCTAATCTCCAGAATGTCTGCAGAAGAAAACGCAAGTGTATGCACGTTTCTATCCACTGCTGTGAATATTAGGGGTTGGTTAGGGTGGTGCTAATCCTCCAGTCTGGTACCATAAAAGCATTTGCAGGTTGACACAATTAACAGAGCTACAGTCGAAGCTCGAAGTGGAGAACCATGTGCAAAGCGAGACGGAAATATGACATTTTGGCTGTGTGTCATGCCACAAGTCTCGTCTCTTCAGCGGATGTTTAAGTCTCAGGCTCCTCGTGCGGCGTGATTAATTCACTAAGTGCGTTTCTCCCCGCTCTTTGTCGCATTTTTTTAATTAATTTCTTTTTAATCAAGATCACAAAGAAAAAAAAACGGAGCGCACACTAAGAGGTTTGTCCAATTTCATCAAACAGCCGTGATCAAGGCCGTTTTTGCTGACAGTGTGAAGAGGGTCTCGGGCCAGGACCCTCTGGCTGACTCAGGTGCTAATGATGAATAATACTGAGCGTACGAAGTGCAATGATTCAAATTAAATTAGACCAAGGGATGGCCAATGGATTATTTCAGACATGATTTTTTTTTCTTTCTCCCGTCTCTAAAGGCTCTGAGGGAAACATAAAGAAGTTCCCACGAGTAGTCTGCTGTCACTTTACTCGCTGGGTACATGAAGGGAATTTTGTTTGGTGTATTTTGCATTTACCCTGCAGCGTTAACCTACTTCTCATCCATACAGTGTTCACACACTGTTGCTTATGGTACAGTTTTTTTTTTTTTTTTCTCTCTCTGGGAAATAGTTATTAGCAAGGACTAAACAAATATAGTCGGAATTAAATCGGAATAATTTGAACCTTTAGCACCGTAGGTCAGCAGTTCTCGGGGGGAGGGGCACATGGAATGTAATCCGTGACAAAACTCTGCGCGATAGGACACAAATCGGGGTTCCAAGCGACACGTCCAGATTTGAGACGTCTGAGTGCGTCATGAGTGTCATCAATATTTAAAACCTATGAGACTTTGTGTTGTCAGATTTGAGTTAGCGGTAGGATTTCCTTTTCTTGACGTCTTTATTTATTATATTCAAGCTTGTGTTTGAAGGGGAAAAGAATCTTTGAGGTCAAGCATCGTCGGTTGCTGTCAAAGATGAAAATCTTTTGTCATACTTACATTACATGTTCTTTTTTTCCAATGAAAAAGGAGACAAAACCTCCATAAGAAGTGTTATTTTACAAATAAAATTATGACAAATTGTATTCCAATTTGTATGAACAAATAAAATAAAAAATAATACAAATATACCAACAATAAATGTAGAATTTACAAATGTACACATTTACTAATTGCTTTTTTAAATGTTTGTATTAATCTCATTCAACAAGCTGCATGTACCTAAGTTGTTTAACTGTACAGTGTAGCTCGGCCTCCCAGGAATATCTCTTCTATGGAACTTGATTTAGCTTCTTTTTTTTTTTTTTTGGACAAATAAGCCTCATCTTGTGTTTCAGTAATACTGTTCCACGTTTCTTCCAGTAATATTTGCCAATGTTACCAGTTGTTGGATGGATATTTCACAATTTCACAAGGTTCACAATTTTCCTCCAGATTTTCACTTAAGGAATATCATTGCATATGTGTAATCTATAAGAGGGCTATAAGAGCTGTCGTCTTCTCAAGATAAACCTGGACAAGTTTAGTGAACAAAGAAAGAAAAGTGAGTTTACCGTCCTGTAAGAACAAGTAAATAGTGTCTTTCTCACTAACCCCCACAATAAACAAGAAAAACACATGCACAATTTTTGTGTCAATTTACGTCTGAAAACCAGACTTAAATGTCTGCAGTTTCTGTTGACTAAAAATAGGCAAACATTTGACAAAACCCTTACTTCAAAAACCATTTAGACGCCGAGGACGGCTGTTTTTCAGGAAATGGGTCGAGCAGGGGAGGAGGAATAAGTTTGGTGAGGAGGGGTTTGGACTGATGGTCCCTGTGTATGACAGCTTTGGCAGCCAAGGAAAGATTTAACACACCCTGAGGGGATAACAGAACTAAAAGTTAGTCTGATAGGTTCTTCCACACTCAATATCCCCCCCCCCCCAACTCCTCCTCCTCCTCCTCCCATCCAATTCTGAAGGAGCGGTATGTGAAATGAACTTGAGTCCTCTGGAGGACAAACGTGTTTTTACTCATGCTAACAATTGGTGTTCTTTGTTGAACCGAGTCTTTTATGTCCAGCACTTCCAGGCCTAATTTAAAGTATAAAATGAGGGGGGGGGGGGGTCAACTGAGTAAACATAAAGTTAATTACACATCCATTTTTTCTCTTAAATTGACTCAGGAGACTTCCACGAGGCGCAGCCATTTGCAATATGTAATTAAAGATTTGATTTCACTGCAACTATGGCAAGATAATTAAATCAGCACATTTGAGGGAAACCTTTCGTTCCTCATTCTTTCTCAAGAGAAACTTGGCGTTCGGAAAAACAAATTCTGAAATGCACTTTTGTGCATGTCGAGCACCTCACATGTTTAATGCTGTACTTGAACTTGTAAAGCCAGGAACCCTAAAAATGTATTGAAATTCTCCAACAAAATCTTAAAATTTTAATAAAATGATTCATCAGATTAAATTAGTTATTCTTTTTTACATTTTTTATTAAATAAACTTTTTTTTTTTATGAATATAATGGCAGTTTTGTAATTACCGCTAGGCCACCCCTTAATACATTTGCGTGCCTCTCTTTGTGTGCGGCAAGCGGGGAAAAAAAAGTTGGTTTTTTTTTTAAAGGCTAAATGGCAACAAATATGTATTGAAGCTAAATATTTAGTTACATTTTGGAAATAACGACATCCGTCTTTTTTTCACAGTGAATTTCTACATTTGAAGTTAATGTTCGAGAGTTATTGGAAATGTTACTGCAATAATGGAAACAATGCTGCGCAACCACTCCTGGAATTTAATTATACAAATAGTATAATCAATGTAGCATAATCTTTATCTGCAACTGTGCAGAAATATCAGCTTCAAACAGAATGAATAGACATGCACAAAAAAAAAAAGGTGTGCAGCATTCAAATGTTGATTCAGAATTTGAATGTCAATATCATGCATAAAGCTTCGGTACAGCCCTACATTTTTGCGATTGAATCTTACCTAAAGTCGGAGCAAAAACAGGCAGCCGAACAGGAACATGTACAGCTTCATGACCAAAGTGGCATTCATCGGGTTGAAACGAGCGATTTACGACAAGTTTGTCAATTCCAAAGCTGGGGTTTACATCCGTTTACATCCTGAGAGGAAAAAGAGAAATCAGCTAGGCGTTAGAGCAGGTCGTCCACCAATCGGAAGGTCGGCCTGTCTATCCCCTGCTCCTCCAGTCCGCATGTCGAAGTCTCTTCGGGCAAGATACTGAAAACCAAGTTGCTCCTGAAGGCATAACCAGTGTGTGTGTGTGTGTGTGTGTGTGTGTGTGAATAAGCATTTGATTAGCTGATGAGTAGTTTGGCACCTTGTATGGCTTAATGTGCGCTTCAATGGCTAAATGTAAGCATGTCGTGTGAAAGCACATTGAGTGGTCGGAAGCCTGGAGAGGCACTTTAGCCGAGTCCATTTACCATTCACCAAAAGAAAGACAAGAAAAAATATGTAAAGCAATGTACACATAAGCCCCCTCCGATCCTTTCTGCCTACCTACGTTCTACGCTAGTTTACTCATTGCCAGTCTTTCAAAATCTAGTCTACACATGCTGGTTCCTCCAAAAGTTGCCGACACTAGCTCTAGGGGAGTTCGGTGAACTAGAACACGTATGAGCAAAACCAAAAAAAAGTTTAGGATAAGAAAACAAAACCCGTTCTTGCCTGAGAAGTATCTAAAAAGATACCAAATTGAGTATAAAACAGACTCACAATATGTTTGTGAGAGTGAACTCATTAAATTTTACCGACTTACTACTGTCAGATACCCCAGAAACCCCCTTACAAGACCGGAGTAGCTGGAAGGCAGACCTAAAGCCTTTTCCATATTTTATCACAGGCTGCACTCCAGACTGGGAGATGTAGATATATCATATGAAATGAGACGAAAATAGGCCCCCAGCCTGTCAATGGAAGCCAGAGAGTGAAGGCAATGCAAATGTAAGAGAGAGAAAGAGCTTTTCAAATCACTCTCTTCCTCCCAGTTCGTTTTTTTCCCGCACTGTGCCACCAGCGACGTGATTATGAAAATAGCTTGAACATTTTGTGAAGGGGCAAATTTCATCTTTGCTCTTGGGATCAATTTAGTGTTCGGGTCCGACAAGAAAATGCTCCTTTCGGTTTGTCAGACGATTATTAGGGCAGCAGAAGCAGGTTTCTGGGAGGAATTTATGTTTCAGAGAGCTAATGGAGCTAAGGTTGATGTGCCTTGAGCCGTCATGTATTGATACTGTAAGAACAAATTACTCTTTTTCAAGCAGCCTGGAAACTTGAACCACTTTTTATTCCCACGATAGGAAATGTGTAGCCATAAAAGTAGCACAGCTGTTTCAATGTGCTGCCATTTGTTTTCTTATAATTCTTAAGAGGTGTTGGTGATATGGGCGATATGGACCAAAAATCATATCTAGGTTGTTTTTTTTACTAAATGTTCAGTTGTAAGTCAAAGCCCTTTTTTTCTAAAACAGACTGATCAAAATAAAATGCAAAGACGGGGTAAAACTTGTGATTAAAAATTTTTATATATAAAATAAGGGTCGTTGAGAATGGGGAAGAAGAAAAAAATGATCTATGACTATGCAAATGTTTATTAAATTTTTTTTGTCATTAATAACTCCATAAACTGTTATTGTTACTTCTTACTTAATGACAACAAACGAATAGACGGCTGTTCTCGGATTTTTGTTAACGGGCCGAATTGGTCAAATTCTGAGAGTGAAAGAGAGTCATTTCGCAGAGGTGGCGACTAGAGCCGCGCGATATATCGTTTCAGCATCGGCATTGCGACGTGCGTAGGCGCAATAGTCACATCGCAGGATGTGCGATGTAGGCAAATTAACTCCAACTCGTCATGCTAGGAATATTTTGCGCCTTAAAAGGAACACTTGTGACTCCCAATAATTACCTGTAGCATCAACATCACAGGACGAGTGGAGTTGTGTATTCCTGTTTCCACAGTAACATAAGATGGCTCTGCGTTACCAGATATTCAACTACAAAAACTGGTATTCAGCCAGCACTTTATTTTCTCTCTCCTCCATGAGGAGAAGCTGCCGACAATTCTCTTGCCACAGAGAAAATGCCCCGTCAGAATCATTCAGAATCAAAATACAAAACAACAACTTTATTGGCCAAGCGTCCTTATGCACACAAGGAATTTGACTCCGGTTTCGAAGCAGCTTTTACTACTCGCAAATATCACTCAAAAAGAAAAGAGAAAGGCAACAACAACAACAAAGAAAAAAAGTAATAATAAATAGGGCACTGGAGGGACAGCGAGGTAGGACACAGCCATACAGAATGTTGTTATGGCTGAATAATTTATCACCAGTATACAATAGTTGGATTTTTTGCACATCTTATCTCTGCCAAGGAGATTATGTGTGAGACAATCCAGATGAAATGACGGAAGGAGAGCCGGCCGGAAACCGTCCGACTCACTTCAGTGATCATTTCCGGCAACTGGTATCTTGGGTTGATGATTTTTCGCAGCATTTTTTAAAGCTGTTTTGTTTCACTGTTGCCACAGGGACCAGATCTTTATCAATGTGTTAGGCCACTGCCTTAGTGCCTTTTCTTTTTCACCATGGGGAAGTGAAGCTTGCAACGTGTTTAGTTTCTGGGCAGAAATCTTTGCAGGCTGCTAAGTTTGTACTGCAGTGTATGGCTTCTCTACAGATGGTTTTGCTGGCCATTTAAATACGAACCATTTCCAAATAATTGATTTGAATAAAATTGACAATCGTTTATCTTTTACAAACCAGGTCTTCTTCGTCAGTGTGGACTGGTGCTGTGTCACCCAGTGGGGCCCATTTTTTTGCGCCTAGATGCAGAGGGGAAAAATGTGGTTATATATGTTCCACTATGTTCATTAGCTAGTCTCTAACTGTGTCTGTCTGCCGTTTAGTGCCGAGCAGGCACTGGACAATGTGTTTTTCAAGCTTTTTTTTCTCTGAAAACAGCTGCCTGCTGTGGCCGAAAATGGCGCTATGACAGCAGTGAGGGCGAACCAGTCTAAGGGCCTTTTCAGATCTAAAAGTTTGAACCAATTTTCGCTTTTTTATTACATTGTATACGTTTGATTCGGTTAGTTTTGGTTTCAAATTGGCGCATTAAAGAACTACATGCTGTCGTCATCACCTACGTGAGCTGTCTCCCTATACTTGACATTGATTGGTTTGTAGACAGGCTCTTCCGTCCTCTCGTATGGTCGCTCTCTCATCCTCCCGGAAACAGTTTTCTCCAATTTGGCCAACGACCTTCACTTACCCAGCAGTTGAGAAGCAAGACACGCTTTTCCCTGGGTCTTGAGGAGCTGCGGCATTTATTCGTGGTCAAACTGAAACCTACACTGTGTACATTTACAATCCGATCGCCAACACCTTAACACCTGCCTGCTCTTAGCTCATCCTCTCGACAATCCAACAATCACCACGGACTGGGTTTTTCTTCCCTTGTTCTCAAATAGTACTCAGCGGGCAGGTTGGGCCACACACAAACACAGACGACATTGGCGGCGGGGTCTGTGTTGCTGCATTCTGACACCTCCGTTCCTCAATATATTGAAAGAGTAACGGTACATTTATGTGTGAACATGTAAAAAGTCCTGTTGGTAGAGTCAGAACCAATTTTGGCCAAGTCCGCTATTTCAGGAAGCGTCGCCTCATTTTTGACACCTAACAAAGTAGCTAACGACGCACACTGAAAATCTTTAACCCCAGAAGGAGTTTTTGGGGATGGACGAAAGGCCAAAACACATTGAAATAGCTGTTTTAAAAGAAATTACCCGTGTACGTGTGGACGAGGCCTGAAAAGTCTGAATATCAATCGAGGTACGTGAGAAAAAGTCTAAGGCAGTAGAATCCATTCAGTATTCACATTTTTATGGAGAGGGGATGGTAAGTGGAATACATCTTCTGATGCAGTGTCAGGGTGAAGGTGGGGCTTTACTCTGCTGGAGAGAAGAAAAGCAGAGAGGACGACAAATAATCGAGAGATAATGGCTGGATAACGCAGCATTCAGACTGCGGGCTCCTCGGTTGATTGCTGGCTCTTCTCAGTGATTGCAGGCGTTGACGTTCTGTAGCGATCTGCAGCTAGCCATTTTCACTCATTTTTTATTTGTGTTTAATAAAGTCACATGACTCGGTGCTTGCTTGATATATAAAAAAGAAACAAGACCAAAGCTGGGTTCAGAAATGACTGTCCTTCAAAGAAAAACAACAGTATCAGCACCATAATTCATTTTCGGGGAGCATATCAAGTGCAGAACATGTATTTGATCTGCTGTATGGGACTAAGTTTCATTTACTGAAAATGTATGTAATATTTGTCCCAGCATGCACCAGTTGATTGAAAGATGATTTTACTTGCATATTTTGTTTATTGCAGCTCTTTTTCTTCGTACGATTGAACAGATGTTGCAAATGAAATCATTTTAAAATTGAATACTGGTTTGCCAATTGATCTCCAACAAGCATGGCAAACACCAGACCTGCTTTACAAAAAGTATGACTTTTACTCACTCTGAAGATCCAAATGACCAGATACAATGTTTTTTTCCAAAACGCATCTGGCAGGAATAAATATACTGTACAAGATTGAACTAATTTTTCCACAAAACTCATCAAAACCAGCCTTTTTTAGCCGACCAAAATTTCATGAGCTGAAAAACACTGTGAAAGGGTTAAAGTTCTAAGATGGAAACACGGACAACACCCAAACAAGACAACACTGTGGTAGCCCGATAGCATACCCTGCTTCATCGTCTATTTTACTTTAACTGTCTGCCGAAGTCTCCTAGCAACGGCTCCACACATTACTAAGGTCTTTGCTAGGTAAGACATTACTTATAGGTTAAAGCTTTTTATTTTAGACTTTCCTTGTTATAAATGACACTCGTGAAAACACTAAAAATAAAAATGTGTTAGTTCATCGCACAATACATTCTGTCTGCAGCTCTCAGATCCAGGTCCATTGATTCCCACTGAAGAATCTGTAAAAATGGCTCAAAATATATTTTTTGGTTTAAAAAAAACAAAGCATAGTCCTTTCTTAAAACAGCTGGACACTGTAGTTTTTAACAAATGTTACTCAAACTGTAGGATTTGTTGGGGACTATTTTCAGCAGCGGATGAATCCCCATTTGGTGCTCTAGTGCAGCGGTCCCCGACCTTTTTGTACCACAGACCGGTTTCATGCAAGACAATTTTCCGACGGACCGGGGCATGACAAAACACACAATAAAGGGCAAAACATATA
Organism: Bovichtus diacanthus; assembly: GCA_943590825.1. Lineage (NCBI taxonomy): Eukaryota > Metazoa > Chordata > Actinopteri > Perciformes > Bovichtidae > Bovichtus > Bovichtus diacanthus. The sequence continues at coordinate 1,456,421 of CALSBV010012180.1, read as the reverse complement.
ATTGAATTATTACATATATAATGTGGGATTGAGTCAAAAATAAACTACAGTGTGTGTTCATATGTAATAAAGTAGTGCAATAACAAAGGAACATGTCAACCAGTGCAACAGCATTATGTGTTTTAGAGTTTTAGAGAACAATGGAGCTTCATGGTGCAGAGGAATATGATACAGTATGTCAAGCTTCGGATACACACAAAATACTTCTTAGTAGGGTACATTCATTGTTGTTATGAATGGCATATGAATATGAAATTTGTTGACTAAAAGAGAAATCGTCAGACTGAACCTTTACATTTTTACTGGTAGGAACTGATTTAATCACTAGTTTGAAACTAGCTAGTAGAGACTTAGACTTCCCATAAATTTAGTGATGGATTTACTGGTAGCTGTTGCAACCAAATCCTGGGCCAAAGTCTTGGACAGAGCAGATGTACTCACTAAAAGACCATCTTTTTATCCTGAGTGCACCTCCACTAATGGAACGACAATTCAAAGGCTTCAAGGCTTTTATCTTTTCAGCCGATGGATATATTTAGTATGTGTAGTAAATTTCTGAGCAATATTTCTTGTAAAATGTAGAATTGTCATGTCAATCTGGCAATATTGACAACAGCAGCCTTGGTTGTAAATTAATGTAAAGCATAGGATATACATACCTTTTTTCCCCGCATACTCTCCCTTTCTAACACACAGGCACACACACGCACACACACACGCACATGCACACACCGGTATATTCCTTCTAGCAAGCAGCATTAATGCAACTTCAAAAGGATGATTGGCTGTCATTAAAGCATAAGAGAAGAGAAGGTTGGAGTGGAGCTCGCAGCCTGTCGAGGAGTGGAAGACTAATTAAGACTGTGGACTCTGTTCTTTCTCATCCATCATTGATGTTTCTAGAGGGGGACTGTTTATACTGCAGATTAGAATACATGCATACAGGCCCTCTAAACTGAGTGTAGTTCTCGCGTTGGCCACTATTAAGGAATTTTGGATCCAGCCCTATAACTGGACCAGTTTACATAACTATTCTTTTTATTATTACTATTAGTATACACATGTAGATATGCTCAAACCCTAGTACTTGTACACATTTGGAGATGTGACTGTGTCTCTTATGGCGGTGCACATACAAATTGTCTATAGGTCAAAAGGTCAGCCTATAGAATGTACCTTCCGAAGTCAGGCTGTTCCCAGAACAATCTATAGGTCACCCTGATTGACCCAACAAACCACAGCCGCAAGAGAAGAGTTACGATGGGCCCAGTGTATTCAGACTGGCAAGGTCAGGAAGATGCTATGACTGTCGTATTTAGAATGTGTTTACTCGGATTTGAGGAGCCATCTAGGTTTACCATCTTTTAGGTAAACAACTTATGGAATGCCTTGTTTCGAATAAATGTCGAGGGAGAGTGGTTGTTCGCCAGGGTGGATGCTGGCATAAAATGTGACTGTATCTTTGTATTTGCTTGTATTGTTCGTTATTTATTCTCCTTGATCAAGATCAAATAAAGCTTCAGTGTAAGACATCACTTCGGTCTTCATCAGCTCCTTTGGTTTCCTGTATTCTGCTCAGAATTTCCTTCACAGCCAACAAAGGACTCTGTCTCTGTACCGACATGATGTTTGGATGCAAGTGGCCTTTTGAACGTCCACTAGGTCTATCAAAACAGATCTAGCCATTTCAAACAATTTCAGCAATTTTGTCACCGATTAATTATAATGTTTTACCTCAATCACTGCCCACAGTTGGGAAGTTATTTTCTTGGATTGTCACTATACTGGCACACAATGAAGTAGTTCATTTCCTGAGTGATGTTTCCAGGCATTTTTTTTTACCTGGTAGTCAAAGTTATATTGCAGAGAACTGGGAAGCTGTAGACCAAGTCAGTCAACATTCCCTACATTTTGTTTGACTGGTATATACGTAGTGGATGGAGTAGAAAACAACTCTGTGGATCTGTTCCACAAGGGAATCAAAATGAGCTTTTGCCATGTTGTTAGTCCTGTGTGTCAGAGGACATTTGAATACAACTGGAACTCTCTTAACCTCCCATTGTTGCACCGATGGTGATCAGTAGTGGTAGATGGCACAGCTTGTTCTTCAAGGCTCATTTCCAAATGAATGTCCAGTGTTTACGGCTGCATGTGTGATCAGAGGGAAGGTTTTTGATCTAACATGCTGTAGAGTCGACTATAATGACTTAATAATACATTTTTGCTGTGATAAATTGACCAGTCAATGTTTCCAAAACTTTGCTGAAAAGAAAGCAGCAAAGAAATATGATAAAAAGGACTACTAACAACTATTACAGCAGCGACCATTTAGTACGATGGGAGAACATTTCATTTGGGAACTCTAAGTGTGAGGTGTTTGGACAAATCAGACTCTTAGTAGCCTGTTCTTATAAGAAACCATGAGGATGAGCTTGAATACTGAGTTATCTTTCATTTAGCAGGCTGGATCATTAAAAGACCACCTAAGACCATCAAAAATTAGGTCTGACAATGAAAAGACATACTTAGACTATTAAAGATTGGCCCAACAATCAAAAGGCCATCTCGTGAAAGTGGACTTCTGGCTTCTGGGACAGATGTGGTCCGTGGACTACTAATTGAATAGGCCCTGGCTAGGCCGGCAAAATAAAAGACTGACAAAAACCATGGTGGACCATCCAAAGATCAGCTTAGACCATCAACAACATAATCAAAGGAATGATTTAGAGAATCCCACTCCCAAAGCTAGACCAACAGCACAGACCATCAGTTTAAACCATCAAAGCCAGGATACGCAATGAAAGGAACAGCATGGACCTTTAAACAAAAGACCAGACTATCAAAAACCAACAAAGATCAGGCTATCCAAGACTGAGCTAGACACTCAAAAAGCTAGCTTAGACAAACAAAGACCATCCAAGACCATCATACGGCCAGTTAGACCTCACCAGAACATGCTGGACAATCAAAAGATCTGCTTAGACCAACAAAGACCAGATTTGAACGTAAAAACTAGCTTCAAAGTACGGAAAGACTGCCACAAAGTTATTTCAGCTGCAACCTTTCATGGGAGAAAGAGTTTAAAGTGATTTGGCACTAGTGTCTAGTTTCGTATTCATTCTTCAGTCAGTATTGTAGCTTTTGTGTCTGAGACAATCGCTTCCTTGAGGCAGTGTGAATGTACTGTACACCATTGTGTTTCCCCATAGTGTCTCTCACAGATAAGACTATTTTGCAACGGCTCACAACAATGGAAGCCTACACACCCTCAGTGTTTAGAAATTGGAACAAGAATGGATAATTGAAGGCGGAATGAATAGTGACCATACCAAATGATTATGATGAGCGAAATTGCAGACACTGATTGTTGACGAATATGTGGATGAATGTACTGTAGTTAACAACAGGAAGTCATTCATTTGCAACCGCACTCAGTTTTCATGGAGGTCATTTGCTTGTAATGGATGCAGTTGCTTTTTATAGCAGCACCATCATTGGGCAAAGAGAGAGAGAGAGATGGTGAATGACATGCAGTAAACGTCTCCCGGTCAACCGCAAACCAGTATTTTGCAATTCATGGTACGCAATCTAACCATTGGGCCACCTGGGTGCCCTGGCAATCCAAAAAAAGCACAATTTTAAATAGTTGCACGTGAACATAATTTGTTGTGGAGCAGATGCAATCCTACAAAGCCGTCTCTACGCAGATTACCAGTCAAACATTCCATTCCCAGTCATATGTGGCAAACAGTTATGGTGATGCTGCTGAGTACGTACATGTTAACAGACCAGCAGATAGCATAGAGGAGGCATTCAGGGAAATGTTTCAGGGTGAGTGTGGAATTGACATTTCAGCATTAACAACAGATAACACATTTTCTGATTTTAATGGGATACTATGTGTTGGCTGTAATTTGGATTTAGCCTACTTACAAAGGTCTGGATAGTGTTGAATGTTAAACTACCATCTCTGTTTGTCTGCGACATTCATATCATGTATTAACATATGTCGGTATTAACATATCTGTACCACAAGATGATGAGACGGCATGGTGGGAGCATCTCTTGTGTGTGAATCATGAGCAATCAACAAGACTGAATTTTCGTAATGAGAACAATTGGAGAATCATTGCTGACCATGATTGAATTCATAGATTTTTCTATCATAGATCTTTCAACTATCACCATGTCCATAATCATTCATGTATCCTTGAGTTACCAAAAGTAATTGACTTGTATAATGTGCGGTCTCAGCAATTATAGAAAAGTGGAATGGATAAAAGATTAGTCACATAGCTGTAACATTTTTAAAGTTTATTGCGCATCACACACACTCAAAACTATTCTTCAAAATATCACAACATTAAAGCCAATGTAACAAAAATATTTTTTTATTTTTCGCTTCTATCACCATTGGACTAATTAACTGTTAACTGCCACGTTGTTGCACTTGCACGATTAAACGATTAAAAATATATTTTTTTGTTAAAGTAACTGTTCCAAGCAACTGAAAATGAAACTCATGGTAAGCTTACACATTTCTCATAAGTCGTGTGGTTACTTTTTGAATGTGTAAAGGTTACTTCGCTCAAAGTCCTGGTACAGATACGCATGTTATTTAACTTTGACATCCACAAGTCTGGTTGTCTTAAAGATACTCAGTGTGGTGCATAATGTCAACAACTGTAACAACTGAGCCCCTAAGTTATAGTTGTCAGATTTGCGCTCTCAAGGGTAACTAGTCGTTGAAAATGCTGTTTGCTCTTGTATTCAAACCCTACACCACCCTGACTAACTTGGTCTGGGAGAAAAAAGCTACTCCATTACTAGACAACACTAATAGAGGTGCTACATCCGAGCCTGCACTCCAACTTTGTTGTTCAATCTGATTAAATTAATTAATTCAACGAGTATACTGCTTAGTTGACGACCAACTTTGCTGCAGACAACGTTTATGGGAATACGACAGAGTTTAGAAGATTCTAAGCCAGTCAAATAATACATACAGACACAGATATAAATGTCTTCATGCTAATACATTCCTGGTAAATGCAGTGGTGTCTCAGGAAAACAGATGCAGTGTCAGGTCCCGTCAGGTATGACTAACTTGTACTTTGATGTTGTGCTTGGTGTCTGTTAGAAGCAAACTGAGTGACAGTTGTTTTGTTTTCTCACAGGTTTTCATAATGTCACAGAAAAGGGGAGCACTGAAAGGAAGCTTTGGCAGGAACCTTGTGATTTCATCGCACTCTGCAATGCCTGAGCCGGAGCCGGGCAACCAATAAGTGGAGATTCGATTTGATTTGATTTGACCAGCCAAAAAGCTGCATTTTAATCAACAGATGGAGTGTTTTTTATGTACTTTGTATCCAAGTGGTCTTACGGTACTTTGCTTTTGATCAAAACTCTGCACTTACTACAACCTGAAGCAGATGCGCAATAAGAAGGAAAAAAAATGGAATTCTACATGATTGCCCACTAGGAATCCTGAGAATCAGGGTGTACCATGAGAGCAATTGCTGCATACCCTGTTTTCTTGTAGGTAAGAGGAAAGTAATGATAATTTGCTGACAAGTAAAGATAAGAGAGACCCAGGAGAATCAAGGACATATGGACTGTGAGAAGAAGGAACAATGGACATTTTCTTTCTTGGATGAAAGTAACAAAATCATATATTATATTCAGTCTATATTATATATACTCTTTTCTGAGGATTGACATAGAAACCAAAATGAAAATAGAGAGCTGAAGTCCTGACACTGCTTCCAGGCTAGCTATTGTTTCATTAGCTACTGTTGATCAAGGTTTATGTTTTAGGTCTTGCTCTTTGGTAATTTGTGGTATTAGAAATTCCAAGAAGCCCAACATTTGGCTTTACTTCAGCTCTCTATAGCACCATTGGCTAGCATCATTCAAACTTAAAGTTAGCATCGCACGCCTACCAAAAGTGACCATGGATTTCAATGGGAGCCAGGACTATGGGTCCTATCCAACAGGGCTGCCCTGTAACACAAGCATGGACTATGAGGACTACTACCAGGAGCCTGATGCAAGTAAAATCATCATCCCATCCATCTATGCTCTCGTCTGCTGTGTAGGTCTTACTGGCAATGCCATGGTCATCTACGTCATTCTGAAATATGCCAAAATGAAAACAGCCACTAACATTTACATTCTCAACTTAGCAATTGCTGACGAGTTGTTCATGTTAAGTGTTCCTTTTCTGGCAACATCAGCTGCCGTCCGTCATTGGCCCTTTGGGTCGCTGATGTGTAGGTTGGTTCTGAGTGTAGATGGTATCAATATGTTTACATCAATCTTCTGCCTGACCGTGCTGAGTGTGGACCGTTACATAGCAGTGGTCCACCCTATCAAGGCTGCCCGCTACCGCAGACCCACTGTAGCCAAAGTAGTCAACGTGTGTGTATGGGGGCTGTCACTCATAGTCATCCTGCCCATCATTATCTTCGCAGACACTGTCCCGGCACAGGACGGTGGTGTGGACTGTAACTTCTTGTGGCCTGAATCGGCATGGTCAGAAGCATTTGTGGTCTATACCTTCCTGTTGGGGTTTCTGCTGCCGGTCGGGGCCATTTGCTTATGCTACTGTTTAATGGTGGCCAGGATGAGAGCTGTTGGGCTAAAAGCAGGCTGGCTTCAACGACGGCGCTCGGAGAAGAAGATCACCCGCATGGTGCTGCTAGTTGTGGCGGTGTTCGTTCTTTGCTGGATGCCCTTCTACATCGTACAACTGGTCAGCGTTTTCCACCGGCCCCCGGACCCCATGGTCACTCAGCTTTTTGTAATCCTCAGCTACGCCAACAGCGGCGCCAATCCTATCCTGTACGGCTTTGTGTCTGACAATTTCCGGCGTTCCTTCCAGCGCATTGTATGTTTCCGGTGGCTGGAGTCTGGGCTGGATGGGGAACAGGTGGATTATTGTGCTGTAGCTTTGAAGAGACAAACAACATGTAACCCTCTGGATTTTCCCAAGGACTGTATGGCTTCTGATATGGTGTTTCGCAATGGGACATATACCTCCCGTACAACCACAGTGTAACCAGAACATGGGCTAAAACAAGCAGCCACGACCTAAAGAGGACCTTGGGATTATACAAGAGAGATTGATATTTAATTTTGATTCATATATATATTATAAAAACTAAACTACATATGTTTCAAATATATCAAGATGTAAACTCCTTGATGTCAGGGGTCATGAGAATTTTGGGCAACGGGCCACAAAATTGAGAAACCCTGAAGAACTATTAATGGATGGGCAGAAAATGTCGAGTTCAGCAGCCGATGTGGCTGGCTTACATATTGAGAGAAATACTGACATAGAAAATTCTGTAAATAACTGTGAGGATCCCACTGATTTTCTGTTTTCAAGTGGGCAAGTATGTAAAGCACAGGTGAATGTAAGCACAAAATGGTAATTCTTATTAATATTTTGATTCTGCTACATGACTTATAGACAGCCCCAATGCTAGGGATACAACGGTGAGGAAATGTTCCCACTGCTTAACAAACTCCTGAAAACTCCGGTGTCACCGATTAAACTGGGCATTTTCCAAAAAGTGGCTGCGGTGCATCTGGTGGAATCACAAGCATTGTCTAGGCTGGCTGCAATCAGCTCCACCGCATCACCGCTATCAGGTTCCCTATTAGCATTAGGTTTAAATCAGAAATATTGGCAAATAGGTGCTTTTGCTTTTCGCTTTGACACCAATCGTTTAGTCGGTCAACTCAGTCTCATCACGTGATAAGTGACGACTAAGTAATGATAACTATTTTGCAAATTTATGTAATTTTATACGCAAAAATTAACTGAATGGGTTTATTTCTATTAAAAAAAAACAAGAAACAACATGACGATGTAATAATATAATCGGTGTATGCCCGAACACCGTGTAACACCTGTAACACCGACTACCCCGGCAAGCCTACTCTAAGCATAGGTGGCTGCTTAGATACCCCCTAAACTAATCCCCAATGTAAAATACCATGTTCATTTCTCATAATGTAACTGCTATATTTACAGACACTCCAATAAAGCATCCGATGGCACCCCTACAATCCCCAAATTCTACAGTTCACTTTAGTGACAGTCAATGCAACTCAATAGTGCAGATATTTCAAATTTCAAAGCCTGCACAATTAATGGCAACATTCCATTTTGATCATATATTTTTTTATCAAATTATAATTTTTTTATTGCTGTGCCCTAATGACAACTTAAGAATAAAAAAAAATTAAACATAGGTTAACGTTACATTCAATTTTTTCTAAAATAGTCATATTGGTTTTCTTCCATTTTAAACAACTTTTGGATACCTTCAGGTTGAGTTTAGTTTTTTACTTCATACATCATTTGTACCATTTTAAAAATGTACAAATATTTGAATTCAAGCACTTTTAATATTTAAATACTTAAATTGAATAACCAGTGATTTTGTTTACAATTGTTATAGCAGTCTTTTGAAGTATCTTTACAGTTTAGCAATAGACTGACAAAATGTATATGTAGTTTACAACATGATTTATGTCCCAAAATGTAATTTAATGCACCATTTCAATTTCAACTTCTTTCCTACAGGATCAAAAAGTTGTTTTGACAAAATAAATGTATATCATTTGAAATTAACATAATCTTTACTGTCTGTTTAGGAAACCTTCCCTTGCCAAACATAAGCTGTGAGCTGTGAGGAAATTTAGGTGCTATTAAGCATTATATAAAATCAGTAAGTATATCTTCAAATACATATCTTATTTATTTGCCTTTATAATAGTACTTTCCATAGAATGGAAACAGTACCTATCCGATAATTTCACCACATGTTGTTCAAATCTCTCTTTCAAACTTTTAAATGTAATTGATATAGTCTATCTTATATGTAGTTGTTCTACGGATTTGTACAACACAACATTTCTGGGGAAAGTTTTCTCCAGGCTTTCACATGATGTTTGATTCCTTCTGTGTACGTTTATGTATTTGCTGTATCTATAATTGTTCATTATTTGTCGGTGAATCTGTTTAAATTTGAGGTTTGTCTTTACAATTTGAGCCAGAGCTGAACATGACAGAAATGGCCGGAAAAAAATGTGTATTTGTTGAGTTCATGTTTCTAAATTACAAAGGCTCACAAAATTATCTTTTCACCTGTGATTTCAATTTGTCTTTTTGTGTTTTGCAAAAACAAGGTGAGCATTGTTTTTTTTTGTTTTTTTTTTTTTGTTTTTTTTTTTTTTTTTTTTACAATGTAATGTTAATTTTACCTTCAAGTGTGTGGGATCAAAAACAATTGACTTTGAAAAAAAGAAAATCCTGGATCACTTGTACTCTTTATTAACAATGTTTCCATTCTCAGACCTCCATCAGGTAAACGTACGTCTGACTTTAACATGGAGACTGCATTTCCCTTTTACTTTCTACAGTCAACTTCCTTTTCTTTTATTGACGAAGGCCCTTTACCATAACAGTGTAGTCATTTTAGCCCAAACCATGATATATCCCTAAAAGTCGTTTTTGTGCCTAAACTTAATCAAACGTTAACCATAGTGCATTCACATCATGAAACTGAATAATTATATATAACAGTGATGTTTGTGAACATTTTGTAATTTAATTTGAAGCACTGAGCTCTTTCAAATGTTAACAAATACAGCACATTTACCAATTTCGAAGATTACATAGGTACCTATCATATGGTAGAATAATCAAATGTACAAAGATGAAGCAAATTGGTACAAATACTATATGAAAATACAGTGTCAAAGGATGAATCAAGTAGATAGATGTTATGCACTCGGAAATTTCAAGAACATCATGATACTAAAAGATCCAACGTTGCGGAATTTGATATTATGAAAATAAGTACTTAGTATTACTGCAGTATTAGTTTGCATTACACATCAAAACACAAAAAAAATAGGCCAATACTGCCTAAATATCCAATTGTAAAAATAAGTACAATCAAAGCTCCCAATTATCTACTCAAAGAACACCAATCACAAAACTATCCGAAAAGATAAGGACATTATAAAGATAAGGACATAAACACATTGTATGTCAAGATTAGAGGTTACGGGGTTAAATTCCCTCTTGTGTTATCACCTAAAATAACACGAGAGGGAACATGTGACAAGCTATCAGGGCCAATAAACATATTAGAATCTAAAAGATGATGATCCACATTGGGCCTCACCCACAACCTTATAGGAGAAAAAAAATATGTTTCTAGCCGGGAACACACAACACACATCATCTAATCGAATGCTCATTCAAACACGCTCACACACCATCAGTAGCAAGGAATGAGCTGGGGATCGATATTTGGAAAGCCCACTCTAACTCCTGAGCCACAGCTGCCCCACTAAGCCACATCGCATCACATTGAGGGAGAAGTCCTCATCGTGACCTTTTGGTTTTGTGTTTGCAGCTTATAGATCTAGAATGCTTCTGCAGTCAGCTCCATATCTGCTCCCTTGGGTGGATTGAATACCTTTTCATTTCTATCACCGTCCAAATGTGATGTCTATAGTGCAACACAACGGGAGAGTCATCATTATTTCTGCACGGGAGCAAGAAGATGTTTGCATTGTGGACATGTTACTGTGTGTTCAGAGAGAAGCATATGGAAAGATGCAAATTCGCTTGGGGTGGCGCGGAATGACATGCAGACGTGTCCACACAAGTTAGAAATATTTCAACTGTAAACGAAGAATGTGTGCTTATTCAAATTATCCAAATATTCTTACGAATGCGCTGCATAAAAATACCAGAGACGAGAGAGGAAAAAGTCGAGAGAGGGGGGAAGTTACAGAAAGTTTCTGGTGAGTTCAAGGCCCGTATTTTATCAAGCATCTCAGAATCACTTCTAAGAATTGCGCAGAAAGTGAAGGACTATCCTCAGAGAGAGTGTGATGTTGCGGTTTTCCTACACTTAGAGCCACAACGTAAAGATGATGAGATGAAATGTTTCAGTTCTATAGAGTGGCAGTTTGAAAAATTATATGGTGGTTAAATTGGAAATGGAGAAACTAGCGCTGCGTTTTATTGTGTAGGTTTTATGTGTAAATAACTAATGTACATTCCTATGGTTATATATGTGCAAACATATGATTACGAAATCGATTATAAGTCATTGATGATTACAGATACACCCATTAGACTGTAACATTGGCAAGCCTTAAAAATAAAGATTACACTCATAAAATTAAAAAAATAGTAATAGTAAATATTGTAAATTTAAATAGTAGGCCATTTGACTCACCTGCAAGAAATGATCAATAATATTAACAAGAGATAAGACCATATAGTAATATCTGCGCTCACTGAGGACCCTTGTTGAGCGCTTTGTCTTCATGAGGTGCATCAACGTGATCAAAGTTTGATTTACGACTTCAGAAATTGTTACTTCTGACGGATTCATCACTGCTGCACAGCTGCATTTTGTTAAAGAAAAAGTTAAAGGAACACTACGGCCTATTACAGCAAGTTTTATTTTCGTAGGTCTTTGGCCATATTTATCAAACAGTTTGGAAAAGAAGTTTAGGACTAGGAATAAAAGCATCTATCAGTTTAGCTTAATTTAACTTTGAATTCTCACTTGTATCTTTACTGATATTCAGAAGAGCTCCAGAGCAGTTTACAAGAGAATTTGTTGAGGAAGAAGCATACACATGTGGGAGGAGAGAGGTTCATTGAGGACTATGAGCCTATTAAAAAGACAGAGTGACCGTGTGCAGAATGCAGCAAGACTGCAAACACTTTGACAATTCTTCTGAATTAAGTTAAAATTATTTAATTTAAATTAGATGTATACGCTTTATTGCCAATTTTCACTAACAGCCAAGGGCAAATCTTTATGCCTGAAAAGTAAAGCCAATGTAGAAGTGCCTTCAAAGTTCTATTCTTTATAATGACACCATTGACCAATCCATTCTCCTCTCACGCTTTTAACACACCATAGGAATAACTGCCGTGGTTCACCTCATATCTCTCTGACAGACATCAATACGCATGCAAATAATGCAAATCTTTCACTGCCCCAGTCACTCACGGTGTCCCCCAGGGTTCAGTACTCGGTCCCCTCCTCTTTATCCTGTATATCCTTTCCCTCGGACAAATTCTACGCTAACATGGCATCCATTTCCATTGCTACGCCGACAAAACTCAACCGTACCTCTCCTCCAAGACCATCATACCCACCATCCACTTGACACTCAGTTCATAAAAGTTAATGGTAACATTTTGGTCGGCATTAAAAAGTCTTATTGAGCTTGGTTGAACTTTGCTCCATCCTCTCGTGTCACTTCTGGTTCCAAAGAACCAAGATGGGGCTGACCAAAATGCCAAACTCGAGGCTTTAAAACCGTATTCCACAAACCAAT
>CALSBV010012180.1:1394797-1434109 GCA_943590825.1 Bovichtus diacanthus | reverse complement strand
ACACACACACACACACACACACACACACACACACACACACACACACAAATATGTATAGTTAGATTAGCACCTCTCTGACCACATCCTAACAAAGATAGTGTTTCTGTTATTTTGTCCACCCCTTAATTAATCACACAGAATTGGACGTTCCAGACCCAGTATTCTTGTTGTGGCTCATTTAAAGCTGACACGGCACTCTGGATAGAATTAGTGACATTTTGCAGCAGGGCGCCAGCTAAAGAAGTGGGACGATTACTGTTTTTTCACTGTTTTCTGTGGTTGTTACACGTGTTACATCGTCTGATGAGAGCAGCTGTCGCTTGCATCTGAAGCCAGAGACAGAAAACCAACACTCCCCACACACAGCCTCTGAGCATGAATACATTATACATCATGGTCTAAACGTGCAGTAAACACTGCAATGCAATTATCTCCAGAGTGGTTCTGCAGGCACTGAACCATGCTAATGGTGTGCCATTGAATCCCTCTTTTAGAGCTCAGCCTTGAACATGTCCTGTACAGAACACTCAGAGGAAACATGACGTGACAACAGCTACAGCAGACTGCTGCCTTCATTTCAACCCGGATGACATTGCCTTCCATTTTCAATTCTAATTAAACATGAGTTTATCAACCCCATTCAGTCAGGCCATCAAACACACCCCTGATCATAAACAGGGTTCTGACAGCAGATCCCAGCAGACGTTTAACTGCGTAACTTCAACCAACAGAAATCAAGTATCTCTAATAATAAGGGGAGGGGGAGTTGGAGGAGATTACCATCAACAGCAGAATGAATGGTTGAAAGACTGGACAGATCATAATTTTTCTCCACTGGAAGGGCACCCTAGAGGGCACTTCATTACGTTTTCTCCAGGGCTCCCTAGAGGGCACTTCATCACATTTTCTCCACTGGAAGGGCACCTTAGAGGGCACTTCATCATGTTTTCTCCACTGGAAGGGCACCCTAGAGCAGTGGTTCCCAACCTTTTTTCCTTGAAGACCCCCCTACTTGTATCTCAAATAATTCCTTTACCATTAAGGTCTCTTTGTCTTTTTTTTTTATGTTTCATTTTGCTGGGCTTCATGCAGTCGTTAGCTGTCTTCTTGCCACAAATGTCCTTCAATAAAACCTAAGTTAAGGTAACTCTGGAGATATAGCTTTACTTTGTTTTTGTTCATCAGCACTTTTTACATTTCTAAGACATTTTGCGTCAATCATAGATGATGCTTTGACTGCAGGAAAAACAAAGATGAGCTGCTAACTCTAGCTGACCTGACGAAAGTGATTGAGAACACTGGTCACTGATGTTTAGAGGTCACAGAGGTGTGGCCTACTATTTTAGAGTAATTACAAAAAAAACGATATATTTTTAAATAGTTTAACACACAAACTTTTGTATCTCAGTTATTATATTTTAGTTGTACACGTACATACACCGTAGGTTGGGAACCACTCTTCCTCATGTTTTCTCTGCTAGAATGGCACCCTAGAGGCCACATTTGCTGCATTTTTTTCCTGAACATGTGCACGCCCTGCTCCCCCCATGATGGATTGGGCCCTCTAGAAGACTCCCCTACCCCCCCTGCCCCCCCTACGTAGGTACAACACCCAGACTGAAAGGGACACAAAATGACAACACACTACGTCGTTTTGTTGCTTTTGTGGTTGTTTTGTGTCTCTGTGTAGTTTCCGTATCTCTGCGGTCACCTTGCATCTCTTTTCGTGACTCTTTGTGGTCATTTTGTATCTTTGTTGTTGTTTTGAGTCTGTGTAGCCGTTTAGCCTCTTTGTGGTCACTTTTGTGTCTTTCTGCGGTCGTTTTGCTGTCCGGTTTTGCCGCCGTTAAGCTAATCATTCAGGTGACTATTAAGGCGTCACGTATCTCCTCAAACTGCCAAAGTCGTGTCGATCCATACGTCGTCTGCTTGGCGAAGGTACGTTATGTCAGAGCTAGAGAATGATGTCACCTGTCAGAAGGCCCACTACATTCATGACAGCACAGCCTGGTACTCAATGCAGGACCTAATGATATGTCAAAAAAAACTAGGCTTCCATGGAAATGCTCACCCAACTTTTGGCACATTTCACTTTTCAATGTTTTTCACAGCAGTCACTTGCTACCATCAAGCAAGTGACTGCTGTGAAGAGGAGAGCTGAGGAAAGACCAAGCGAAAGACAGCTAAACAGGAGGAAACACTTCATTCCAAAGAACACAAACATATTTAGTTGATATTGGACAGTTTAGGTCTTCCTGTCTTCTCAATGTAGAAATAATTTTTTTCTTTTTGAACTTCAGTACCAAGTTAAAGGCTATGGTCGCTAGCCCTGCTCCCTTGCCCAAACTCTAATCTTAGCTCATCTTGGTCTGCTTCGAGCTTCAGTGCACTGCTGTAAGCTCCGTGCCCCGTCAGCTTATAGAAACGTCCCTTTGTAGTTATCTATTACAATTAATCATCCACAATTGTTGCAATAAAGGCTAACCTCACCTAAGTATTGATGACTTTTCCCCTTTTCTACTGACTAAAGATTTTAAATGACACGCTTAACATGTCATTTCAAAATGTACTTATTTAAACAAGACCAATTTCCTGACAAAAGAACTCTATGTTCAGTCTTTTGTTATCTCAATTCACACTTTGAGGGAGGATGAATGGCAAGCTATTGACTCAATATGTACTGCACACGCTTTTCTTGACGTGCTGATCAATACTCTGCAGTGCTTGGCTGTTTAAAAGAGCAGACGACCAACGCATGAATTCCCTGAGGCAGGCGCCACGAAATACACAGAAACGTTATTCATTCAAGTGTGGAGGCAGAGATATTCAATTCCGACTCGACTGACTCCGAAGGAAACTCAAAGGAGTAAACAGAGCGGGGGAAAAGATTGTCGAGACAATAAGAGCTGAGATATATTAACCAGCATTTCAGATACAATGACTCGTAGAAAACATAGATGAATGTTGAGATCGAGTCAAATGCAGTGAGTGTCACAGTTTCCTGTTGCCATCTTTCTATTATTTTACCTATTAATAATAATGTAATTAAGGTACTTTGAATGGCAGATAATTAATGGATAGGGTAAATGTTAAGGCTTTTTACAGATAAGCCATTAAAAAGACCCTTAATGAAGTTATTCATTTACCATACTGATAAATCATCCCTTTAAATATCACTATTGCAGCACTTCGAAATGACAACTTCATTTATGAATTAATATTTCAAATGAATGGGTACTGTACAGTAAATTAATGGACTAGGCCATGTTCCCCTTAAAGATCCCCTGCAGACATGTTTGAAGACGTAGTAAAATTCTCAACATAAAACATAATTTCACATTAATATGGATTTTCGTAAAAAAGAAAAACAAAAAAGAAAGAAAAAAAAAAGCTCAATGATCTTATTAAAAAAATCATAATGCCTGCCAGTCATTTCTTTTTCCGACAATTTATGGCACAGGCAAACGCGGACTTCACAGTCTGCAAACAGACATTACCTGCCTGGACTATGTGAGGTCTGCAGACCTTCACAGGGCTGAAAATGTGTTTGTTTTTTTTAATGCAGCGAAGCACCATAAAGATTGTTTTTAGGGGTAAATTGAAAGTACAGTATTATAGAGAGAACATTTCAATAAGAATTTTTATTTTCAGGTTTGTTTGCACATTGTTGTGTATATTTATGTGTGCTCCTACAATACAACAATATAAATCACATAACTAGCATAGAATAGAAAAAGAATAAGAAGCTAGATATGCTTTAAGGCGAAGGCCAAAATTAAGGCAAAAAATAAGTGAGATATCTTTTGAACAATCAACTAGCTGTCTTTTTTCTGGTGAAGATGTGATAATACTAATGTTGGGGCCGAACTACGACTCATTACTTAATCAACAAAAAGCATTTCCATAGCTATTCATTGCATTTTTTTCCCCAGCAAAATAAATCCACTTCAAGAGACTGTAAAAAGGTTTTCTCAGCACAGGAGGTTTTACTCGCTTCTGTCATTTCCATTTGATTCGCAAATGGAGCCAGAAAGAGAAAGAGTAAGAGAGGGTAGACAGCGGTGATCCCTGCACCTTCCCTCCTCCCCTCTCGGCTGTATCTCCTGTCTTCTCTGGTTGGGAACAAAGCCGACTAAGGGAAGGGAGTAGTTCTGGACGAAAACATCTGGTTTTAATCTCCCCTCTCCCAGTCCGTCTGCCCCTCGGTTGTCATTTGACCAAGAATTGATTGCAGCTCCTGAGAGGGCTGAAGACGGACTAACACACCATATTTTATCTCATGGATGTTTGGATCCCACTTTCATGTGGCAAAAAACCTTTGTAATGGACGTGGATTTTCAGTGACTATTATTGTAAATTGGTAAGAGTTCAGAGTAACCCGACCCTGTCCAGGTCTTGGGCTCGGGTCTGTGCTGAATGATCATTAGACTGGACAGGATCTGAGAGCACGTGAATAAGAGGCTGATGAACAAAAACACAACGTGACTGATCTTAAAGGGAGTTCATGTTACTATGACATTGAGAGCATTTCGTGGCAGAAGACAGGGGAAGGGTGAACACCCGCAGCCAAATGAGTCAATTGCTAACATTTGTGAAAGGGTCAGTTCACTTAAATAACAAAGACGAATCCCCAGAGCTATCAACCATGCTTTTATTTGACAGGGTTTTAAATCTTTAGTATTTGTTTATAACATTACATTTTAATGAGTTAAATGAGCAACACACGATAAAGTCCAGAGAAAGTATTTATGAAAAGTTTAACAGTCAAAAACTGAGCTGAACTGATCCCTATTTACGATGAAACTGTAGGGCTTCACAAAAGAAGCAAATCTTACATTATGTTAAGTAAAAAAAAGAAATACACTCCCCAAGCTCACCCATACAACATGCTGTTATATGGGTGTTGATTGTGTCTTTTTTTTTACATTTCTGTTTGTGTACAGATTAAACATATGAGATGCAACGTGCTAATTAGTGTGAGAATATCAATCATCAATCAATATATAAACTGTTACAATGTGCCTTATTGTGTCCTTATTTAGAAGTGTTAAATGTGATATGAAAATGTTATTAATTAAGTGACAATAGTGGCCAACATACTGTGAAATAAGATGCAACGGAGGAGTACACCACTTCCTAAAAGGGTGACTGAAGATCTGATTGGAGCAGAGAAGCGCTGAGAGGCGTGGACACGGCTAAGTGCCAACAAGGGGCCAATAGGACCTGGCCCCAGCCAACCAATGGGAGAAGACTATACCCAAAGGGTGGAGGGTATAAAATATGTTGTAAACAAGAGATCGTGGCCGTTCTGTGGATCTGTGAGACCAGGAAACTACTTGAATGTGGTCTGTGGAACAGTGAAATGGAGCGGTCCTCAGCTGAGTACGTTTGTAATGCATACCATATCATCATCGAATAAATATCGTTAACCTGAAGAGAAGTTTTCTGAAATTGATTTCTATGCGTCTCTATTTCTAAATAAAAGAACACGACATTAGTGAGCTTCAGAGATTTTTTAAGTGGTTGTCATCATTCATTAAGATATCATGGATTATATCTGTTTTCAACTCAAGGCCGGATTGCCAACAAGGCACCGTGGACTACTGCCCTGAGTCTACAGATGTCCAGGGGCCACCCTGTGTCAGCTGGTTTGTGCTCTTTTTTTTATTTTTTTACTTTCCTTCCTACTTCCTCTCAGTGCATGGAGCGGGAGGAACGGGGCGGGGTGTTAATGGGGGCCCTGCAGCTGAATGTTGCCTGGGGTCTCCTGGCAGATTTAATTTGGCCATGGTTCACCTGCTACACTCTACCTGCTGAATCTCAACGAGATGTGGGCAAATCTATTGCAGGTGAAGACATACATCCAGAGATTAGCTCAACGTTTGACAGTAATGAAGCAGTTATGAAACTCGTTTCAAAGTGTCTTGAAGTAAAAAGTGAACTTCCTTGTAAAAAAATGTTATGAAGTGCTTTCTGAGCTTCGAGGACAATCAAAAATAACCACCAGTGTTACACCTTAAGAGTTACATCAGACTATTGGTCATTTATTTCTAAAGTGGCTTCTTCAACAAAGTACCGTGCATATGAGAAAACACACAGGAAATGCATTACATGTCATGAAAAATGTCATATCATAGCTGACATTTCTATTTCCATCCATTCAGGAAGTAAAGCAGAGGTTGGTACGGGAATAACGTAAAGAGGCGACAGTACTGGCTGCATTTATTTGAGTCGTTATGTCGGTTTAATTTTGATTGCCAGTCACATATCGGTCATCACATTTCTATCGGGCCACATGCAGTATGATCTGATACTTATTTTCTTATCTGGATTCCAGGGCGAATATCTTGCAGCGATCCAGGCCTGAAGCACTTAAAGACCTTTTGCCCGCACACCAGCATTCAAACCAGTGGCAATTAAAGAAAACGAATGCGATGTGTCTATGTCGTCGAAGACATAATTCAGAGTAGTCAGGGATTGAAGAGCGAGTCAGTAGATCAACCAGCATGTGGAGAATCGAATATCTGTGATTCCATTATATGCTGTAGTTAAAATTGGATACTTAGAAAAAACACGCTCGACCGGTCGGAGTGATGTGGAGGAAATGTGTCTGCAAATGTCTGCATGTTCACACTCATCAGCAAGTCAAGAAGGCTGTTAGGTGCGTTGCGAAGAAACTGATCCAAACCTCAGAGAATGACCTAGTTCTGAGTGTCAGCCTGAACTGCTGAAAATAAGTGTTCTTCAGCCTGACAGATGTGATCAGACCACCTGCATGACAAGCAGAGACGAGTGAACCAGGTCGTTTCATTCCCTCCTCAGATTGTTAGAGCAGAACATCCAGAGCTCATTTCAGACCTATGGAGTAATGAGAACGCCAAGCGGACAGGTTGTAGGAAAACTTCGGGAGCTGACAGGAATGATCGATTCTGTGGCTGAGACACTGGAAAGTAAATGACGCTGAACTGCTGAGGTGATTGTCAGATCGGCAAAGAATTCTCTATATTCTGTTTGTAAAAATATATACGTATATATTTTACAATGAACAATGTTGTATTTGAATTTTTTCCTACAGAGATAATCTGGATTCTCTCTCACTTTAATAAACAGTACACTCCACGACTTATTTCAAGCTGGACAAACTTTTTCCTCCCGCCGTGGTCCAGATCTGGTCAGTTCAGGGTTACATAGTATAAAATAAATACATATAAAATGAGTACTAGGCTATATCTGCAGTGTCTTTGTGACACACACACAGAGGTTCATCTGCATGTTTAGTGCAGGTAGATGAAATGAGTTTTAAAAAGGTATTTTGATCATCAATCAAAATATCACACATGAAATAACAGGTTAAAAATAAACCAGTGTTTTTCTCAGCTGTCTCCAGGGAACATTGGAGAGCTCTCAGCATCTCAGGGTCTCCAGAGTGTTATAACTACAGCCCACACTATTTCAACTTCAGCCTGAACACAGCTCTAATTTCAGCTGCCACCCACATCGAACACAAATCATTTCTGAAGCCTGATTACAATTCTGTTACACATGAGAAGTTTCCCAAGACTCTTCTTTTTTAGATGTTTTTTAAGGACAAAGAATTGTACAGTAATTGCAAGTTTTCCCTTTCTCCCATGGAATTCTGATTTATTAATGCAAAACTCTTTTTACATTCAAAGGAAAACAAGACTAAGAGTCTACTGTCGTGCTCTGTGAGGCTTTACTTACTAACATCGGCATGCTAACATGCTCACAGTAACAATGCTTACATTTGCTAATTAGCATTAATCACAGAGGGCAGCTGAGGCTGATGGGAATTACATTAGTTAAGATACCTTGCAAGTATTTAGTCATTAACTTGGGTATTGAACACAATTTGGACCTGAGATCAGAAATAAGAGGATCACCAACATCATCACAGTTTATCCTGAGGGGAACATGAATATCTTCCATAGCAACCCATAGTCCCATCCAATAGCTGTTGAGATATTTCATTAAAAACCACAAATGTCAACCTCATGCTGGCGTTGGATGAAAAGTCAGAATCACAAACGTTTTTTTCCTCTTTCCAGATACATTGTCATCCAGCCACACTGCTAGTAGGGCTAAATATACTTCAAATGTAGATTTAATTCAAATTTAGAAGCACAACAAATTGGATTTTTTTCTAGTCTTTAAAGGAGTCTATACTGGGTTAGATCAATGGCTGATTCTTACCAATCATGTCTTTCACAACATAAATTATTTATTCATTTATATCAGTATTCAATATTATAGCTGTTGTCATCATTCAGCAAGAATATGTGACTTGCTTGGCACTGCTCCCTAGGTGGGTACCTTCATTCATTGAAGTCATTTATACAATGTTTCTAAAGTCAAAAGTATTTATAGCTGTTTCCGAAAGACCTCACTTAAAGGTGGTGCAAAAAGCCTGCCATCAAAATGGGAATAAGGGTGCACACGTGTTGTCCACATGAAAGTATTTCAAACCCTTCCTACTTACACCTACCTCTACACAATTAGTCATTTCAATCTCAAAACCCCATTTCCTCTGGATAATCATAGTAAAATATTTTGCCAAAGCAATTTCCCCTCAAGGTCTATTAGTTGCTCTGGAGCTTTTATCATATCACACTGTTTCCATCGGCAGATGGAGTTTTCCCAGTTGTCATGGAAATGTAGATGTTAAAGTGTCCATGTACCATGTAAGCAGCCATATTGCTTTTCTTAATTCATTCTCATTTTCACTCATATGGAATTGATCATTAGTGCTGGTATTCTGTGTCTATGCTCTGACAAGGGAACACCAAGCTCAGCACATCAGAGATTGGGAAGTGAGGATAATAGCTTGCCCCTTGTGGAATGTAGAATTGGAACCTACAGATGGAGGTTTTGAAATACTGTATGAACAGCAGGAGTTTAGCAGTTGGTTTCTAGATGTACATTTTAAAGACACCACACCCATATATAGTTTAATTTTTCTTTTAAAAGGCTCAATATTTTCCTAAAACAGCTGGTCATTGTAGTTTCTAACAAACCAGACCCAAAATGAAGGAAATAGTGCATTTGTAGGGGACTATTTTCTGTAGCAGATGAATCCACATTTGTATTTTTCAGATCTCGGCTCGGGTGCCACCTAGGCTTACATTGGCACTGTGTACAGATAGCATAAGACAAGTAAACGAAGGTAATACAGATTCAAAGCTGTCCGAACAACATAGCTGTCGACATGTCAAGCCGCTGGTTTTGGAAATGGACTTTTAAAAACGTACTGCGTATCACAACCTTTCAATGGAGAAACCATATGGAAATAGAGAGACAAAAAAAACACGATGGTATTTGTGACAATCTTTATTCTTTTCACAGTCTGACTGAAGCTGGCTGGCATGGCTTTTGTGAAAAACTGGCAGTGCAAATGGTGCATATGTCATCTTTCTCATGCTCAGGCCTCATGGGAAAATATATGTACACACATTGTACAGATAGTGGTCTGGTTCTTATTGACACATTCACAAGCATTGCCTTCTTTTATTTCCACTGGGACTGACAACACAACCACAAAATGTGTGCCTGTGGAAACACACAGTCAATCAGAAAACAATACATAGATATCATGTGTCTCCGTCTACAGCTTTTAGCAGTGTAGAAACTCAATCACCTCCATGTTTTTTTAATTAAAGGACTATGAGAAGAAATGCGCTGAAAAGCAGTGTAACCGGATCTTTCCTCCGTCTGTTAACAACACATTCTCCTTTCTTCATGGCTCTGTGTTGTCCTTCTACCCCTCCCTGTTTTTTTCATCTTCTCTTTGTCCTATTCTTCTTCTGCCTGAATTCTTTATTTTCAGAACAGCAAGACCTCCAAACTAAACCACAGCCTATGTTATTTCTCAGTGCCTTCCAAAAACAACCGATGTAAGTGTTTTCTGATGCCCTTAATGGCACCACTCAATGGTCACCATGCAGCAACATTCTCCTAAATGTCTCATATTTTTTCTTTACATTTTTTTGTTGAGATCTTTCCTTGACCTCGGCACATTTTCCATCAAAAAGGAACAGGGGTTAGAAAAAGACACAAGATGAGATATGTAATTACTTTACACTATTTGACCGCAGCCCAATAATTGTCAATTGCCACCAAAGGAAGGCCGAAAGAGGAAGAACAACTTCCGCCGTAGTGAAATTGAGGTAGGCTAACTGTCAAACAGTGGTGGATTTTACATTTACTCAAGTAGGCTACTTGTAATTTACTTGAGTAATTATTGTGTTACTTTATACATTCATAGCCATTTCAATGTGATGTAAGGCTGTATATTTAAATTGAGAGAATGTGAGACATTTTAATTTTTATGTTGCCTTTATTTTATTGTATCTGGCTTGGTGTTTTTTTTTTGTATATTGACTTTGTTTACAAGTGTCAAGGTGGAACCTTGTTGGCCAACCTCAGTTGCCAATTGGCTGAAATGGGCGCTGAGGCTATAAGCTGTAACGTACGTTTCAATACCCATTCTACCATACTATTTAGTATGCCAGAAAAAGATTTAGTATGTCCTAATACATTGTATGTCCAATGCAGTATGCCTAAATTAGCAGGATGTCCTAGTGCAGTAAGCAAGCATGCTTTTCTGGCTATTCTGTCCCACAATCCTTTGCGCTAGGGATGAGCAAGAGTGTCGAAGTTCAAACTGCAACGTTATTACAAAGTAGTATGTCACCTTGTTAATCCTGGCATATGGTTCTCCTCTACATACTTTAATAATACAAGCTTGGTACTGATGCTTGTGGTTCTGGACCTCATATTACTTAGTATTGGTTTGTAAAACACATTTTGTTGTATCGCCCACAACCAGAGAGCACCAAGCTCCCAGACCTCACTCATGAAATGTCCTCAATGTTATCATAACTGATAAAAATGATGGACAAAACTATCAATTGGTGAACATGTTTGTGCGCGTTACTTGTAATACTACATATTATTGAAAGGCTCTATTTTTTTTCTAGGCGCACAGACATAAGCAGTGCTACAACAAGTCGTGATCACTGTTACCATGGAGCATAAAGGTTCTCACTTCACACTTGACAAGGGACTTTCTGTATAATATGTGTCCCCATTGGTGTGATTGTACTTGTGAATGTGTAATACAGCTGACCTGTCCAAGCTGTACCCTGCCCACACTCAATGCATGCCTGGATCCAGTGCCCCTGCAACCCTGACGAGGATAGGCATGGATGGATTTCTAGTGGATAATATTATTTTCCATACAAAAATTCACATATTATTGCAGAAGACAGCATCGTAGATACAGTCACAGTGTGTACCTGCCAAGAGCATAATTACTCTACCTGTTGAAAAAAAAGTGTTGACAGGATTTACACCTTTGCAGGCGCAGAGAAGCTCAAATGAGCAGGATTTTATGACCTCCGGGGGAGAGTTGGCTCCATCTTCTCTTTATCCCAGATGGCTGTCATTGAAGCCTGACCTCCTGTCTTGTTCACAGAGCACCATAAATTGACTTCCTATCACATCTTTTGTGCTATGAATGCCTGTGAATTTGAGTTGAGTGAACACATGAACGCCTTTGTTGAATTCATTCCAATCTATTGTAAGCACATTGGCCATAAATTACCATAAGTCAAACGTAGATCTAACGATACATTGTGCTGTGCTAAAACGTTGACTGACTGTGTACGCTGGATATGTGATCCAGATGCTCGTCTCAAGTCAAGGTGACAATTTGCAATCTTCAGAAGGTCTCTGCATTCTTCATGGAATGTTATATTCCATATAGTCCACAGAAGAAATGTTACAGAGAGAAGCTAAATTGACTGATGAGCCAATCTGGTGAACAATGTGTGTTCAGACTGAATGTGAAGTACATTTTTCAGTCAGCACGACTGCCTGTAAAGTCAAGGAAAGACAAAAGTGTGTGAATCATGGAATTAAGTTTTCTAGCTCATTAGTTATTTGACCAACTGCACACGCGCATAAGTATTTCTTCCACTAAGCCCATAGATACTACATCGAGACGTCACACACACAAAACAAATAGCTCTCTCTGGGAAAGTGTTACAAATTAAAAGTTTATATTGTATAATGAATGTGTGTGAGGACATTTCTTTGTGGGCTGAAGGGGAGTTTTTTTACACTCACTGGGCAAATTGGCATTGAAGCTGAGAGACAGAGCTGTATCCAACTCTCTTATACATCCATGACGGGAACAGATACAAATGCACCCTAGCCAGCAATAATTTATGCAAAGACATGTTGAAAATGTTTCAACTTGTGAACATTTGCATTTTTCACTTATTCCAAGGTTTTATATCTCCATGTACAGGGACGAGAGAAAAAAGAAGAGAAACTAGAAAGGATCTTGGAGAGCGCAGACCTCCGCCAAGGCTGTTTCCATAAGTAAAAAAAATGATACATGCAAAAAAATCTAAAAAGCTTCAGGGTGGCTCCAAAAATGTGGGTGTCAGGCAGCACCAGGGCAACAGGCCAAGATTAATGATCCAGACGTAACCTTTAATACTGGCAACCTGCCAGATGAGAGACACAGAAACTCTGGGGATGATGCCCCGGATGCTGAGTTAGAAACATGCATTTAAAGGACATGAATGCAAACAGATAGAGAGGGAGAGGAGGAGAGCGAGAGAGAGAGAGATAGGGAAAGAAAGAGGAGAGAGGTGTAAGTCCCCCGGCAGTATAAGCCTATAGCAGCATAAGTAGTGGCTGATCCAAGGTAAGGCTTAGCCAGCCAACTATAAGCTTTATCAAAGAGGAAAGTCTTTAGCCTGCTCTTAAATGTGGAGTCTTCGACTCCACCCCCACCCTGACTCTTACAAAATAGGAAGGGTTGTGGAGGTCAAGTTTGGAAAAAATGGTAGCACCTTGTAGCAGTCCAAAAGCAGCCCAAACTAGTGGAAGAGGGTACCTGTTATTGACAGTGATGTTATTGAGTCCCCTGTAGTTGATGCAAACGCGCAGGGACTTCTTACGGGAGATGATGAAAGCCAAGGAGCCATTAATGTACCTCTCCATAACCTTGGTTTCAGGAACAGAAAGGGAAAAGTGTCGACCTCTACGAGGAGAAGTACCAGGGAGGGGGCTTAAAGCACATTAATACATGCAATGTGGCGGGAACGAGTCTTTTAAAATCCTCCTTAAGATCCAGTTTATCCTTAGGATCACTGGAAAGACCTGGAAACTCAGAGGTGACAGGCGGACTCGGAGCAGATGACAGTGCAGATTTTAGACAGACAGCATGACGATGAGTACACCGCAGTATAGTTCCCGAAGCCCAGTCTATCTGTGGATTATGTCTTCTTAGCCAAAAACAAAAAACAAAATGATGATGGCAGCTGTGTGAAGCCTCAGAGCACATTGCTATCTCTGCTCAGTGGCACTCAGCCTGCTGAAGTCATACAAAGGAAAGATTAAATAGTCTCCCTTGTCCCTGAGCTTGTTTATCATTAGAATTAAATTAATTAAAAGATTCATTGTAACTTTTTATGAAGTCTCTGATGGGGTCAGAGACAAACTGTTTCTTTCTTCTTGTGCCTGATATCACTGGGCTGCTTCTAATAAAGCAGTTTTTTGGTCCCACGCTCTCTTCACTTTTAAAGTCAAGCAGGATGTCTGGCTGTTCCAAAGTATGCATAGACGGTTGCTGAACAAAAATGGCAAGCGGATACATCCTCAGTGTTTTATATACCCGTGCCTGTTGTATACTGTGTACTGGGCATACTGGCATTACATTTGTTATGATATCATTTATTTTAAAATGGAGTATTTTGTGTACTATAATGTTGTACTATAATGGAGTACAATGGAAAGAAATATTCAAATATGATGCACTAATTAACCTTGTTAACCCCCTTTTCACTGTATTTATAGTGTAGTTACCATAGACTGCATATATAATGGACGTAGTGTCTGTGACGTCACCAAAGGTTTCTAAAGAGCAGTTCTGAAGCCCAAAGTGGGCTTATAGGGTATGTAGGCTTCTAATTGTCAGCGGTCAAGGTTTATGAGTAAAGTCTTTTCATCAAAGTAGGTGATAACTAGAACAATGATAACAACGCTGTCCTGGTCCTTTAACCGACATTCAAGTCATTTTCGTTTTTCCTCAGATCGACAGATGTTTTCAGTTCTCCTGATGCCCCCCGCCAGACACACAAACCCAAAGCCCCCGCAGTCCAGCCAATACATGCATACTCGTGCCTGAAAGTACCCTTTGGGAATAGTCTCAGACTCGGTCCAGCTCAAGTGTACAGTGAGTGGAGGTGGGGGATATCAAAAAGCTGTGGCTCAAAGGAAAAAGTGCTGCAGTGAATAGGACGTTGTGTCTTACCCCACATCAAAGTCTCACTCTACACAGCATCATTTTTAAAAAGTGTTCCACACAACCAAAAGGATGCAGAGACAAAGACAGAAACTACAGTATTTTCAGCTGGTTACAGTTTCTTTACTTAAATAACTGCATCCTGTGGTACACACTGAACATTGCCTTTACTAAGACACATACAATACACAGTACATTTTATTTTATTCAAAGGATTTGTCAGAACCTACAAAGCCTTTTATTTTCAGGCCTTTTATTTTGCAACAAAAAATATTTCTGTTTTTTTCTCCTAATTTTCTATTACAAAACTGAGTCTGTGATGCTGGCAGTAGATCTGGAGGTATGATATGGTATATTAAAAAAGTGTAATCTGCACTTTTCGTTGTCTTTTCATAAGGTTATAGCTGTTACACAATTGTCGCTAAATCATTACCACATATTATGAGAATCTCTGAAATAAATATGTTTCTAAAGAACATATTGTACTGCCACAACAAATAACTATACGCTTTAAGTTATAAGTTATGACATATAGTTAAGAAAAACAAAATGCTTTCGACCAGGACTATCATTTTGCAGTCTTTGTAGATCTGTCCAGTGATTTTGACACTGTGGATCATAACATTTTGTTAAAGCTTTGTAAATTTAAAGTTTTGTCGAAGTTACAAACATTTTTGGCAGCTGTTTACACGTAGTCTTGGTCTTTCGCCAAAAATGGTTATTAGTTTTAATCACATTTTAGCCATTTTTATCGTCAGTTTTAGTCGAGGACAACTCAAACTGTTTTAATCAACTTTTAGTCATTACTTTCAACCCAGTCGCCAGAAAACGATATTGGCCTTTTTTTACGTTTGTGATAAACCACGGATAAGTTGAATGTCAAATGCCTCTCATAAATACGTTTCATAAAAGCTTTGTAACACGCTTGCAGAAACGCACAATGCCACATGGTTAAAGTAGTGAAATGATTGGTTAGGTTTAGAAAGAAGATCTTGGTTAGGGTAAAAAATTAAAAATAGCTACGGAGGTAAATTCATCACGTAGCGTCACATGACATGAGTTGCATGACATGAGTCACATGACATTGGTTTCACACAGGACACAGCGGCTTCCTGGGTGAAAGCCCTCTGCTTTATTGAACATTTCAGTCACTCAAGTCGAGCCAAAACAAATATTAGTCATTTTAGTCAAACTTGTTATGTGAAATAAGATCATTATCTGATGAAAAACACAGGTTGAATAAATTCAAAAGAATGCAGCTTTGCTACTCAGAGTCCACCTGACTGTGTTTATTAGAGATACGCTGGTCAATCCCAACCACGCCAAAATATGCTTTCATCAACCTGACCCAACCCACAAACTATACGCATTCGCAGCACAGCAGTCGCTTTTCATCAACGATATTGATTGTTAGTGTTTAATAACATTGCTGCAGTCTCGTAATCGCCTGGTCTTAGGCATGGAAAAAAAGGTAGTTGACGAACATACAGTACTTTGTTAGTTCTTGTACTTCTTAGTTTTCGTTAACAAAATGAACTCTCTCGCTCTGTAGTTCCTCACCTCTGTTGCAGGCTAGACGCTCAAGTCTACATTAGACGCTACGAGCATAACAAACCTGAATCTTCGACCAGACTGTCATTGGTACGGTTGAATTGAGGGTCATGTAAGTAAACTTGTAATGTAAGGTTTTGACAAGTAATATGAATGCATGGAAAAGACGGCATCCATTTTTATCGTTTCTTTTAAAGTCATCTATTGCGAGTCTGACAGACTTAGTAAGACGCGCAATCCTACATACCAGATTAACTGCCTGCTAAATCTTCAAGTCTGACTTTGACTTCAAGGTTGCTGCCTTGTTTTCATCCAGGCAAAACCCAAAAATGTGGAGGTCATTGTGTTGCACAAAGAGGAAACGGAGGAGCGGGATGAAGTCAAGGGCCCAGCTGCAAGAAGAAAAGGGATACAGTTACTGTACATCCATGTGAACAGATGTCCATGTGTTTGTCATTCATGCCGTGAATCATAGAACTTCTCATTTGTTGATGAAACTAAAGCAAAGAGAAGAAGGGGAAGATGTTTCCGGGGGAAGGGGTTTTGGTTACGCGAACTGCAGGTTGCAATAATACATTTGTTTGTCCGCCACGCACACACTTGCATCTCGTATTCTCATGACACAAACACACCTCGACCTGTGCTGCCCTCAGATTCACTTTTGGCACCTTTCTTGTTCAGTCTCTGTTGAACCCATTTCTGACTATTCTGCAGCTCCTGGAATGTCTAATGAGGAAAACTGATGTCACTTCTCAAAAACAAAGTGTTCCCCGTGTGACTGCTGAATCCTTTATCTCGACGAATCAGGTTCCATGAAAAGATTAATCACATGTCTGGTGGTTCTGAAAACTAATCAAATGCGTGCATGAGTAATTACTGATTTCTTGACTACTAAACTAAAAGAGAAGCAGTGCAGAGTACAAATATAAAAAAGCTGCAATCTTTTTGTGCCCACCTGGCTATTGTGTGTTTCTCAGCAGTCCGTGATTACACCTTTTGGGTCTTTTCTTTCTCCGGATACTTTATCAGATATCTGATGGACTCCCTTGTGCCTCCACATAAAAAGTGGTCAATTGCTTAAGGTCCATTTTATATCTCAATTTTCAAAAAAAGCAGTGTGTTTGGATTGTCAGTGTGTGGTGAATGCTGTGTTCAAATGCTATGACATTAACAGACAAACAATAAATCTTTGGGGGATTTATTTTTCTTTTGGAAGAACTAGAGTCATATGTCTGCAAAATAAGTCAGCCAGTTCTTGACCTCAGATATTCACTTTTCTAAATATTCATATTATGAAAAGTCAATGTCATTGTTGTTGGATATCAGTTGTCCACAGTTTTCTTCTTTTCTAGGAGAAGGACAAGCACTGAAACATATACAGTGGGGTAAATATTACAAATATTATAGTATTCAACACGTGAACATTTCTTTAATTAAACATATACCGCTTGAGCTATGAAATGTAGACCATGCAGACCTCAAAAACGCCCACACTGTTTCCAACTGTTTTAAAAATGAGAGCACTTTGCTTCTCCCCATGAGATGTTTCTTGCGTGACAGCTTGGTAACAAATCATTTGTTTACTTGCATTCAAAGGTGGGTAAGCCTTTTTTTTTGTTTTTTAAGGGTTTTGTTTTCCTGTGTCTTTCCAATTTATTGCATATATCTTTTCGTATGGATTGGAATGTTCCGATTTCTTCATCCATGTAGTTTTATTGAGTCCACACCACAAAATGTCATGTTAATAACTGCATTGGAAATATGTTAAACGAAAGAAAACATTGCCATGCTAATACTTATATCCCCCCAAGTGCCAAGATTGCTCTGGAAAAAAAGTGACATACAGATGCCACACACATATTTATATGGACACATTTACATTCAACAGCAAATAAATAAAGTATAGTTATTTTACTCAACAAATTATACACTGTGAAAAGATGATATTAAAGGCTCACCCTTGGTAAACCAGGTGAGCCTTTAATTATTGCACCTGATTAGAGCCTTTCTCAGGACTGTGTGTGCGTGCGGAGTGTGTGTGATTGCACAGATTAAAATAGGATTGTTCAAACCACCCACAGAGAGGTTTGAGACACATTCTAGCCAGATGTTGAATAGACGTAAATGCATTCATCTCTCCAAGATGCAGCATGTGGAAATTACCACTCACAGGTTGTATGATGAAGAATGCAGCTTTACAGAGAGGCTGTCTGGTATGATGCTATACATTTGAGATAAATAACCAGGCATGAACATTTTTCAGATTTGCATATTCTTATTTGACCCAAACATTTTTTCCCCGACCATGCCCACTTTGCCTTCGTGTGCTTTTCCAAATCGAAATCCGTTTTTCGGGAAGGCACAATACATATACAATGTAAACAGATATTTCTTCCACCCGAAGTCGCTTGTCATTATTCAGGAGAGAAAAAAAAATGCATGATTGACATTTTTCTTCAAATCAATTCATATCATTGTGGATGGCCAGAAGATAAAAAAAATGCCCATTCTGTTTGAAACATAGGACTTGAATTTCACTAACCAGTCATTTAACTAGGGTTAGGTTGGGGTTGGGGATTAGTTTGCACTGGCCTACTGATCTGTGAGTGGGTGTTGTGGATGTATGCTTGGTGTGGTGGGATGGTTGTAAGGTGAATGGATACCAGGGGAGGGTCAGGCCACCAGGCAAAATGTTTTGGACCAAGGGGCAGAGGAAGGGGCGGCTCTGTAGGGGGCTGTCCATCAGTTGTCATTCAGCCCCCTCGGCGTGGTAGTGCCGAGTTTGTCAATCCAAATTTTTTCCGCCCTCTTCCTCTGTCCTGCGGTCCACCGGTCATTGGCTTCAAGGCCTGAAACAATTAGGTTATTGGGGGGGGTTGTTGAAAGTGACAAGGGAGGTTGGGAGTCGACCTTCCCCAATGTTGTACAGGTGCTGTTTGAGTTGGGTGAGTACTGACTGGTTGGGGTTAGGGTGAGGGTAGGGATATAGACCCTGGTTAGGGTAGATCAGTGGATGGTCACAAGATAAAAATGCTTATTCTGTTTGAAACATAAGACTTGGATTTCACTAACCAGCCATTTAATTAGAGTTAGGGGTTAGGGTTAGATAAGGTTAGGGTTAACTATTGAAAAGTGATCGCTATATATAGAGAAGGAGGAGAAGCATCAGGAGCTAGTGAGACAAACCCCCGCAACCACAAAATTAAACTTAGAATCTATACTTTGTAGCTGTATGTGTTCATTTTCTTCATTTGAAAAACCCAGTGGAAATTATATATATATGTATAAAAAATACATTTACCTTTCAATCAATATTAAGGTTAAGTTGCTGTTTACTATTTTTCGGTAATAATGTTATAGTATATGTAATATGTTATAAGTGCAATATTTTATTATTTACGACGGGTTATAGTGCCGTAATGCAGCTTTCAGTGCGCATGGCCAAAAAAGTTTTATTAGAGTTTTAACTACGGTATGCTTGTAAGCAATGTTCCCTCTAAACTGCGCGCATGCGCAATTGCGCACTGCTGACACGGTCTCCGCGCACAGAAAATCTACACTGCGCACAAAATAAAACTCCAGACTGAACTGAAAATAAAAAAAAACGCATTTATTGAATGAAAAGTAAAAAAAATTACAAAACCCTATCTTTGCATTCATGCTTTGGCCCTCCCGTCGACAATCTGACCGTGGTCGCTTGTTTTATAAGGTCTGGTTGCTTATTTGTTTCGCGAAATCTGGCAACCCTGGTTCTTACGCGCAGCCACCGGTGTTTTAGCTCGCAAAGCGGTGTAGCCGATGTGGATGGAAGACACGCTAATGATGCTGAGTTCTGCTTATGTCGACCCTTTCTAATAATGGCAAAACGAACGGGCAGCGGCACATCCCCTCACCATGCCAAAGTAAAAAAGAAATGTGAAAGAAGCAGGCAGGGGTTTAAACTGGGACAAAGTGTGAAACCATTTGAGAAGTGAGAAGGACACTCAGGAAAAATAAGGGGAAATCTATGTTCTCAATCAGATTTGTGTTAATCGAGTATTATTTATTTACAATTTTCATTCATGGATATTGATCATTAATTACTGGCCCTAGTGTATGACTAGTAGAAATGCAAATAATTATGTCATTATATGCTGTATTTTGCAGACAGAGTTGCAGGACTCTCAACCAGTGCACAGCAGGAGCTTTACACACTGGCTCATACTTATAATACAAGTCTAAGCTTTATAATAAAAATGTTAAGTGTGTTTTCAAAACTGGAGTTTACAGTTGCCTTGGTTTGGTGGACATGTTTTGCCATAGCTAAAATTAAATATTTATGCTTCCAATAGCGTTAACATACTACACAAGTCATGAACAAGATTTTTGTCATTTTCATTGTAAGTGGGATAAAGCACTTAATTAAAAGTATTCTAACAGAAATGTAAATGCTGTAATTTGATTCTTTTTATAAACCGTGTAACTTTGATGGATGCGATGCTGGCGTGACCACAGTGCACATGTCTGATGTTGCTCACAGTGGTCCAAGGGACTGCTCACCGAGTTTGTGTGTTTGCTCTGACACATGAAAAATTAGAGGGAACATTGCTTGTAAGATGCTGGAAGTCTACGAGTTTGGTTTGCAAAATAGTTTTTTGACCGTGTAAGCGTGTTTTAGTATTTTAATGCAGTGTTATAGCATATACTATGGCTGAGCTCCTTTAGCCTTAGAGTGCAGCTAGCTTTAGGCCTTAGCACTGTTGGTGGTTACATGATCGATTGTTTGAGAAAAACAGTCCATGTCATTTTGTCTCTTCTTTAGTTGACGTTGTATATTTATTTTTTAACTTCATGAATGATATTGTACAAAGATATAGTCACAGTTATTGTTTGCTGAAGTCATTTCCATTACGTCAATATGGCGTCTTCATCATGGAAAAAAAAGGTTGTTGACAAAAATTTTGTCGCAATTTTCGTTATTAGAATCAACACTGGTCTCTCACGGCAGCAGGCATATCTGTATAATCAGATAAATCCATTGTACACTACCTGCTCAGCACCAAAAAACGTTCTGCACACAAAACTTTGGACAGATATTGGATGTTTGTTTAAAGGCGGGAGAAACATGGGCACGGCTGATAAACTGATGTTAAGCATAGCCTCTAACTATGTGTAAGTGCAGCTCTTTACAGCACAGCCAGTTATTAAATGAATGGGGGTTGTTTTGCTTTTGGAAAAGCAGAAAAAGACGAAGAAAGGCTCAGGGCACCAGGGAAGGAGTTTGAAGAGAGAGACAGTGAATCAATGATTGACTGTCAGGAGGAAGCTGAGGATGGACAGACCACACGCACACAGAGGGTCAACATCAGGGTTCATTTTCCATTATCAGACCTTTCATCAGCTGAAGACGCGTCTCCAGTTGTTGTCTAACACCAAGATAGTGGTGAAGCTGGAGACGGAGGATATTAAACCACAGAGTGAGGTATTGTACCTCTGGCTGTTTTCTATATTTCTCAGGTCAGATTTGAAGAAATCTTATGTTCTATGTTCAAATGTAACTATTTGGCATTGGAAAAATAAGTTTTGGGGGAAATGACCAAACGGATTCAGACAGAATATTTATACAGTACGTATTTGCAAAACATTCACCTTATTAAGGTCAACTACATTTTTTGGGTTTGGTTTGGGTTTGATGTGATTTCACATTTAAGCCCAAATTGAAGTCCTGTCACACACTCACACACTGAACTTACTTGCTGTTCACATCTCATCTCTTTTTGCAAATGAGTTCATTTTTGGTAAATAGATCACCTAAGTTTGGTAATCCCTTGACCTTACATCTTAATATAAATCAAAATGTGCTTTATTGACATTTCACTGATTTCTGTATTTTATGCCTAAATACAGTCAATTACAAATATGAGTCTTAAAAGTGTGATCTTAAAAAAAAAAAAAAAACAGGTTTTAGTTGTGTGTAATTTGCATTTTTTTTTTTTTTTTAAAGCCCTTGTGTCTTCAATAGTAGCTTTGGCCCTGGTGACATCACGTCCAAGCCTTTGTTAGCAACAGTTATTTTTTGTGCCATTCATTAACTACAGCCTTGTGTGAAGTTTTTTAAGCTCATCTACTTAACAAGTGTACAGTGGGTGGTGGAAGTTTGGGACACTCCCAGCAAATCCACAGAACCAGTCCACCCCTGCTTGTTTTCGAAAGCTTGGAACAACGGCGGCCATTGAAACAAAACAAACACAAATCTTACTGTCCGTACTGTATTACCTCAGCTATAAGCTATCCCCAAGAAATGAGTCACACATTGTGCAGCTGCTCCCAGGAGTCAGAAAGAGGTCAATAATGACATACGTATAATTCTGGTTTGTAATTAGGGTCTTATTTTCGTCATATCCATCTGGTATAATAACATTGTACTCACCAAAGTATGTGCTGAGATCTGGGAATGCTGTCACATCACATTACATCACCACGACAAAGTCAGACAGGTCAAGTAACAAAAGCAGTCAAGACGATCAGTCAGGTTGGAAGCAAGCCAACAGTTTATCCAGGTTACCTAAGCCACTTTATTTGGAGGGACAAGTGAAAATGTAGGTAGCCCAGCGGAATAGCTATAGGGCGTGAATACTAGATTTTTTTAACTTCAGGCTCCTTTGACTCTAAAAAATGAGGTAATATTGCAGGTGTTGCCTTAAGGCCCAACATATATATTTTTTTAAAAGCCTCTGTGCCCCTGTGAGGTCTGGGCCACTGGATCTGTCCCCCCAAGGCCGAGTAGCTCGCTTTTCCTGGTTGGAAATCGAGCTTCATTGCATCGAAAACTACAAAAAAGTACAGTAGCTCGTGGTTAACGCATGGAGTGGTTGACACTGGACAGTTAGGGTAATAAACGGATCCTTCGGCGCAGGTAGGTTTGGCTTGACTTGTTTACCTGTCGGACTTCTTTTTAGTGACGTCACTGTGTTCCCAGATCTCAACAAATAACCTCTTAAGCACACAATCGTATTAACACTATTAGTATTGATGGTGGGAAAAACACCAAGATAAACTGGAATCATACTTTAAAACTTAGCATCTTTACATAATGTACTGGACTGACATCATAATGTTTTAGGGACTCTTTCAGAGAGGGTTACCAAAGATGTTAGCGGTGCTCAGCTCACTGATGACTGGATTGTGTCTGTATACTGAGAGCTAGTAGAAGGGATGACAATGTTGAAAATAAGTCAGAGGGGGAGAGAGACAGAGAGAGAAGAAGAGAGAGAGAGAGAGAGAGACCCCCTCTGAGATCCACTCGCAGAGCCAGAACCTGGTTTTGATCAGCACATTCCATTAGTCAATACAATCACGATGCTTCCTTACTGCCAGTGGGGACTGTGCTCATGTATCCTGTTGTATTTTCCTCAAAAACCCTTTCTTCAAACTGGAGGGGCACCTTGGGACATCATGGTAATTTTTTAAATTACAGTATTCGTATTGTTACACACCCACCCCTTTCTCCACCCACATTAATTCCTCCACTTTTTTGAGGAGGTGACTCCTTATGGCTTTTAAATTAACTGTTGAGTCTCTATAAAGATGAATGACAAGAATGTAACTCTCAGGAAAATATGCTTTTAGAGTCCAGAGCAGTGATTTCTTCCCAAACACAATAACAGCCATCCATATAAAAAAAACCTTTTTAATATGTTTGAGCAAAGAAATTAACTTGAGGTCCACTTACTGGTCTAAAGCCCCAGTAAAAGCTAGAACGTGGACCATGAGTTAAGAAATAATTTTTTCAAGCTACTATTTCAGGTCAAAAATAAACTTTGACGCTCAACCATTGTCATAGTTTTTAATTCACAATTTCTTAACATGTAACAGAAAAAAAGACATCAAACGTTTCTTATATTTCACAGTCCATCAATAAAATAAGACAAATTTCATGTGTAAATTTGTATTGGCACTTTGTTTCCCCGAGGCATTAAATACCCATTAAATTAACCTTTTTAAACTTGGAAGTCCCTTGTATTCTTTATTCTATTTTTTTTCTTTGGTCTACAAAATTCATACTCCCTAATATCCAATTAGCAATTTTTCAAAGAAGACAATGTAGCTTTCTTCCCCCGTGTTATAATTTTGGTTTCTGAGATGTTTAGGATATGTCTGTTTCATTTTTTTGAAGTTGCACCAGCAACTGCAAGGTGTTGCACTGACTGCAGTCTCACACAGCTGGATGTAATCCAACACAGCCTGGTTTAAGACAAAACCTTCAAGGCTGTACTAATAAATTAGGGTTACGAAGAGTGACTGATGGCCATATCATGAACAAGGCTGCGGCTAATGTCAACCACAAGCCCCTAAAACATTCCCTGTGCAGTGTGAACATCTGCACTTTAACCTCTTTGAAGAAAAAAAAAGTCACGGAAAGGAAAATGCTCTTAAACTGGAGAGAGGGGAAAAGCATTCCCATGTGCAGACAGACATTCCTCTGCATATCACCATGTTTATGGGATCCATAAAAGAAAGTACGTCATTGAATTATTACAATTTGTGACATTTTCTTCCAAAAAATAATGGCTGGTGACAATTATACAACAAACATAAATACAAAAGAACCACTATATACAAATAAAGTTTTGGTCTCTTATCAAACATTCAACACAGTGATTTTCAAATGACTGCTTTCCTAGCATTATCATGTGACTGCAGAATGTCATATTGCTTGAAGGGATATTTGCTTACAGTCTCCTTTCACCAATTGCTGATGTGAGCTAACGATGCATCTAAATCCCTTTAACACATTTGACAGTAACAAATATCTACAGTGATATGCTATTACAATGAGCTGAGCTTGAGGATTTTGCATAGAAGACACCTCATATTAAAGTTTTGCTACCACAATAAGGCAGAATGACTTTGCTATCAGTACATTGATTTACAAGGCTTTTTGCAAGGATCTGGCTCCAGCTGCAAAATGTTGACGTTAATAAATGACTACCCACATTATTTTCTGATATTAGAAGATTTCTTTACATAACTAATGAAGACGCTAATATTGTATAAGCCTAGTGCAATGATGAAGCAATCAGGTCTTGTGCTGTGTGGTCAGTGTATGAAACATCAAAGCAGTTTGTACCACATGGAATCCCATCTCAGCAAAAGCTCAGGGCTTTTCAACCTCTATCAATTGATATTTAACAGTAATATCCAAATGTGTTCAAAGAGTGGGCAGTTCAACAGTCAGAGAGGGTAAAACATTTAGCTTGTCCCTTACCAGGTCCATTATTCACTCCTGCTTACCTCTGAAGCAGAGTCTGTTTATGTAAATGTCAGTTTCTCTCTTCTCTATTTAAACATGGGTCTTGACCCCTGCTGAGGGGTTAGGAGCTCCCTGTTTATCATGAGCCCCAGAGATCCAGTGGTAGCAGTCAGTGGCATTCTTGTTGCGTGAATGAACAGCACAGCGAGTGCAGTAGACGATGCCTAGGGCCACCATTACTACAATGAAGATGCAGATGGGCACTAGGAGGCCCACAAGGAGCCAGGTGCTGCTCTGCTTCTGCCCCCTGTCTTCCTGGACAGAATCCAGGATTTCCTCGCTCTCTCCACCCTTGCTTGGGGGTGGCTGGGAAGGAGTAGGCTGGGTGGGAGCATCTTGGTGTGTGATCACCACAAAGTCATTTTCCTCCTCCCCTAACTCCTCCTCTGGGAACTGAGAATTCTCCCTAAGGGGGTACTGCTCTTCTTCTGCTGCATTGTGGTAGCTGGAATCCGTAGGTGTCTTGAGGTCTATGAGGGAATCCTCTGGATTTTCTGGTTTCTGACTGGAGGGGGTGAGCCCTGCCCACCAATTCCAAGCTCCCTCAGAGATTGTAGAAGTGGAAAGGAAGGGGAGAGCTGTGGTGGTCTCCTCCTCATCGTTGTACCAGTCTGGGGTAGTACTGGAATATGTGGTGGGTGGAGGCGTGGGGTAGATGGTGGTTG
Source organism: Bovichtus diacanthus (assembly GCA_943590825.1). Lineage (NCBI taxonomy): Eukaryota > Metazoa > Chordata > Actinopteri > Perciformes > Bovichtidae > Bovichtus > Bovichtus diacanthus. The sequence goes on along the minus strand of CALSBV010012180.1, from coordinate 1,408,266 downwards.
GCAAAATTTCAAGATCAGACCCAGATCTCTGCCCAAACTCCAACCAGTCAGCTCCTTCATTGTCTATGTTTTCCTCATCTTCCTCAGTCTCCTGTGTTGTAGCGTCCAGTGCTAAATCAAAGAGCAGTTCCTCCTGAGGGGCACTGGTGACCCAAATGACATCAGAATCAAAAACTCTGGGTGGGTCAGTCAGCCAGTCCAGAGACTGCTCCTCCTCAGGAGGCCAGTCAGTGTGGCTCTGCTGTGGGTTCCAGTCATAGTCCGCAGCGTCCCATACAGGTCCAGGTTGGTGGGTTACCCAAAGAAAAGGAGGGGTGACAGCAGTTGGGTCATTTCTTTCCCCTCTCTTGCGACATGAAAAGTGATCAGACATGAGTTCATAGCCTTCCTCACAGTAGCACTCAAATCCACCCTCGTAATTCACACACATCTTCTCACAGGTCCCAGGGATCTGGCACTCATCAGTGTCTTGGCATCGGCTGGGCTCCTCAGGCATTGGGGAATAACCCAGATGGCAGTGGCAGATATGAGAGCCTTGAGTGTTTTCACAGGCATGTTCACATGGGTCATTTATACACTCATCTATATCCTCACAAGCCCCCTCATTATCCGGATGGTAACCCTCCCGACATCTACATTCAAATGTCCCCTGAGCATTCACACAAAGCTGCTCACAAGGACTCTGGAGGCATTCGTCTACATCCAAACAGCCACGTTCATCTGGTGCAAGCATGTATCCTTCAGGGCAGGCACAACGGTACCCATCTGAGAGGGGCAAGCATTCAAACTCACAAGGGGCCCCTTGACAAACATCAGACAGCTCACAGTTCTTCCCATTGTCTCCTAGTTGATACCCATCAGCACACTCACAGTAGAAGTGAACACCGGCCGGCCTGCAGAAATGCTCACATCCGCCGTTATTCTGGTCACACCAGTTGTGCGATTCGGGTGGATCGGAGCAGGGGGAATCTCTTGACCACCCCACTGAGCCATCTTCCTTCTGCATACACAAAACTGACTGTTCTTCCTTGGTGCCTGCAGGGCAGGGCACGGTAGCAACAGATCCAAAGGGTAAATGGGTTAGCAGTGTGCTTAGAAGGTTAAATGGTGTGGTGTAGAGTGAATTGCCTGCCCCTTCACTCCACAAGGCAGGACACATTCCTTTGTAGGCATAATGGCAAAGATACCCATCTACAGAGACTGAGCAGGAACCATCCAGCCATTTGAAGTTATCATTCTGCTCCTGAGTGCTGTAGCCCATAACCACGCAGCGTGGCACCGAGCACATACTAGGGGAGTCCTCTTTCTGCCAGTTGGTATACTCTGTGTCCTGGTCACCAGTAGTCCAAGAGAAACCTCGCAGTGGGCGTGTAGTGGAACACTGGCGAGGCTGGCGCTGCAGGCCAATCCATACCCGGACATAGGTGCGTGAGTTGCGCAAATCCAGACTGGAGAAGAGAGTGGCAATAGTGGTGGCATCCTCCCTGCGTTTAATGGTAGCTAGGTTGCCACCTTTCTCCTTGCAGGCCCTCCATGAGTCCAGGAAGGTCTTTCGTTGGAAGTAGACCACAAAGCAGCCATCCGCATTGCATAATGCATCCCTTTCTCTTAAATCCTGTCCCAGGACCAAAGAAAGTCCAGAGAGCAAAGCCAGTAGGGAAGTTAAGAGAAGAGCAGCAGCACTGCTCACCAAGGAGCCCATTCTTTTTAAAGAACTAAATATATCTCTCTACTCTCTACCTGTCTCTCACCCTGACTTTCTTTACACTTTTATCTCCCTGCCTTTGAAAGTTTACTCTATTTAGTTGTCTATCTGAACTGTTCTTTTTTCATTTGAACCCCGTTTTTTTTTTTTCACCGCTGTGCTCTTTACTCTACCGTGCTGAAACAGATCTGTGCTGGGGTTGAGTGCTTGCAGATTGTCCCAAGATTTTGGAGAGCAAGGCGGGAGGGAGGGGAGAAAAGGGAAGGGAGGATAGAGGGAGGGAGATATAGCAACGAATTAGGGTGAGCAGGGGAGAGGGAGGGAGTTGAGGAAAAGAACTGTATGTTTTTGGAAGGGGGGGCTTTGTGGATGTGTGTGTCAGAATGGGGGGAGGAGCAGTGAACTGTGCATTTCTTTCTTTTTCAGAGCATGTCATATGGTTTTCATAAGCCCTGTTAAAGGACATAGTTTGGTACTCTGCCATTTACCCCTCAGATACATACACACCCATAAACATCAAATGATGGCATTTGAAATAGGTTTTCTTATCTCTAATAATTCAAATGAGACTGAATAATCACTTTAACAGATGCAACATTTCCGGCAATCTTCTATCTCCTCTTCTCTAGCCTAGTCTCCATTTCTCACATGTTATTATTCATGAAAAGCTTGAACTTCAGCATCTGTCTATTTCCACACATCTGGCACCCGAACCTTAACAACACAACCCTAGGCCAGAAAGAAGATACTGGTTTCTGCACAAAAGGTCTGCAGCTACATAAAAAAAAAAAAAACAACGCTCCTCTCCATGCTATTAACTCTTAGATTGGGATGTGGAAGTAGAGAAAGTTGTCGAGGTCACCGGTGTGGAGGAAGAGGGCCTCTGGATTTACTGTGAAAACAAAGCTGGTTTGCTGTGAAATGGAGACTTATGTTTCTAAACGGGGAATGTCGGAGGGAAGAGGGTATGTATGTGTGTGTCTGGGAGAGGAGATTGAGGAATGGGGGATTTGGAGTGTGGGGGGCAGTAGCAGGAGTCTTGTGAGTCTGTAATAAATCTAGCTGACTAGTATTTGAGAACACATACTGTGTAGCAGGCACCTCACTGTTAGACTGGTGTAAAGTTAAAGAGCACCTGAAGCTACAGTAGCCTACATTAAATTGTTGTGGGTAGGCACATGATCAGGTGGAGTGCTCCTTTAAAACATGATTGTGTTCATTTTGCATTTAGGCAAATGCAGCTCTTTGTGTTAACACAACATTAAATGTTAAATGCATTTGAGAAGTATGGATAATATTGTATTTGCTGCAATCAGCAGATTCACTTACGGGGGCAAAGAATATGTGCTGTCGACCAATGACAAACCATCTTGAGTTCTGACTTTTGGGATGGAGAGTCCTATTCAGAGGAAGCCATGATGCTTTTATTTGCTATGTGGCTCCATCCGCTTTTATATAACCCGGCTCTGCTAAAGCATGAACTGTGCACCACAAGAGAAACATGTTCTTTTGAAGATGGAAAAGATGGGCACCAGTTACAAACCCAACTACATGGACAAGCAAGGCCAGCTCTGCGTCCAGCTCTGTATCGGAGCAGGCGGGCTAGTAGTTTGCCAACTAAATCTGCGAGTAGTCACTAGCCTTATAGGCTTTCAGCACCACCTGTGTTGCGAGGACGTGCAGAGGCTTGGCAACTTTGTGGTGTGAGTGGGGTTTTAATGATTTGACTGTGGGTTGAAACAGTTTTATATAATTTTAGTAAGAGACGGGGGAGGTAGCAAAATGCTAATGACATGATATGAAATTAGTAATGACCTCCTTAGGGAATGGTTGTTATCACAACATGGGATATACAAAAGTAGTCAAAGAGGTAATAGAGTGAGACATACTTTAAGAAGACATGGAAATATGTGAATTCTGCATATATTTGTCTTCTTTTTCTAGGCTCCTTCACATTGGAAAAATACAATTACACGTCACACTCTAACACACACACACACACACACACACACACAGACACATATTCCCTATCTCAGCTCATATTCAAACCAGTGGTGACCAGGGCTATTTGTCCCCCGCTGTGACATCCCTCACACTAAGCGACCTCACTCGGCTAGTGTTTTTATGACAGCTTGACGTTTTGAGGTTAACTGGCGTTTAATGATCATTACCAGCCTTTAACACATGTTCACTAAAAAGCTTTTAACAAGTCCCTGCACGCCTGTCTCCCAGCATCCATGATTGCTCCACGGTCTCCCAGACAGCATAAATACCATGTGTGGGTTGATATCATAAGATTGCTGCCACGCTACTGTGAACAATATGTGGCCAGGGGTGCATTACAGTCAGGCATTATTGGCATTGTAGGTTTACTTGTACAGGTAGAGCTTTCATCGACACAGTCACACACAGACTTCTAGAACATGTGTCTCACATGACAATCGTTTATTTTAGAATAATCATTACAATACAGGGCTATAAAATGGATACGTTCTGACTTACCTACTCTGTCTGTGGCTCTCAGCTCCAAGCCCATTGGTTCATAATAAGGAATACATCTTTAAAAGCACCTTAAAAGTATGGTTTAATTTTTTTTTTTTAAAGGCTCAATCATTTCCAAAAACAGCTGTAGTTTTACACAAACATTATTCAAACAGGACGAAATAGGGGTTTGGTGTTGTAGTGAGTATTTGGGGAAGCAGCTAGCGGGAGGCTGTATATGGTATTGAATCATAATAAACTGCACTTTGTGTGTCCATGGTAATGAAGGTGCAACAGTGAGGCTCATTGATGTGTTTTTATTCGTTTCTGGAATAATGGAGCTTTATGGTGCAAAGGAAGAAGATATCGGGCTTCACATACACACACACACACAAACACACACACACACGCAATACTTGTTACTAGGAAACGTTCATTATTGGTGTGAGTCTGGACATGGGATTTGTTGACTAGAAGAAAGTCATAGATAAAAACACCAGTCTGTTTCCTTCCTTGTTTGTTTTTAATTTAATTACATCTTTTGTTTATTTCATAAATAGATAAATTCCTGTTTTGCGCACAGCCTGCCCTGCCGAACACAAAATATCAGGTGGTGGATCGGTGCTCCTGGGCGATGCTCTTTACGCCCTTTATGTTGTGCTTCGCAGAACGTTTTAAACATGAGCATCTTGCTGGAACACAAATCAGCCATTAAAGTTCAGAGGTCTATGAATTAATTAGAAATTAACTCGTGCACGTTTAAAGAGTTTACTTCCCCAAATAAAAGACACGGAGAGAGGTGGGAAGAGTAAATCATGCCGGGACAACATAAATATGTGAAAGTAATATGGAATGCCTGAGAGCCGTAGCCTATACCATTATATCTTTTTTTATATTGAATTGTCATTGATTTTGCATGAATAAAGACATTTCCAACATAAATTGGTGCATAAAAACTCATCAGATTGCAGGAAATTAAGTGTTTGTCACATTTAAATTAAGGACCCCAAACTGTGTCCTCCCCTCCATAATATGTCATCTCAACCCTTGTTCATGAGTATTGTTTTTAATACATAGCGTACACTTTAATATCCCTTTAACAGTGTCGCAAAGTGGCAGTCATTCCAGGCATATATTAATTTTATTATTTGTAAAAATCACCTTTTTTTTTTAACGAATTTGACCAAGTGTTTTTTGTGTGCTTCGTTTGTGTGTTTTTTTCCCCAAACTGTCGCCAAGGAGAGAACAACCTGACAATTGACCCCAAGAGAATTTGAGTCCGAGTACTTTGGTTTACAACCTCCATGATCTTTAATTTAATAGTTATTATTACTGATAGAAATGACAGCCAAAACAAACCAACAAAAAAAAAAAAAAACTTGAAAATAAGACCCAAGAAATAAACCAGAATGATCCATACTGCGTAATATCTCTTCATAGATATTTTTACTTCACAGTATCATTGTCCATCTGCTTGTTCCAGCACCTCATTGATGCATGTCTACAACATGTCTACAACATGTTATGGCTGCATGCGTACCATTAAATGGGAATATCCTCTATGTCTCATGCATCATTTAATGCACTTCTAAGTCACTAAAATTGGAGCCTGACATGAGCTTGTAAAGATGTTTAAATGGTGTACATTCAAAAAACAGCCATTGCTTTACAGAGACATTTTAAACACCAATAAATCATTTCAATAAAATGTACATAACTGTAAAAGACTAAATAAAAACAATTATTTAAGCGATAGCCTCCACATATTCTGAAAATAAAAGATATATTAGAGGGTACAAAATAGACGGAATAGAAGGCTAGCTAGCCAAGAGAAAGCAACTCATGAACTTATCACATTCAGCTGTGTGTGTGTGTGTGTGGGGGGGGGGGGGTTATGTTAAAAAGCGAGAGCAAACAAACCCGGGGAGAAATTGAGAGAAAAAAATAACTGCTATTTAAAAAGGAATAATTCATACTAAATAGCCCTTTTCTCAAGGAATAATTATATGTTAATAGTGTTGTCGTGGCTTTTTCGGAATAGATTAAGTGTTTGTTTGTTTTTTTATATTAAAAAACAATTCATTTGTACCTTAAAATGTTTAAATTGAGCTCCAAATTAAGGGTTGATTAATTGATCATTTTATGGATTTTAATCAGTTTTTTGATAGATTATCTGATTCGTTCCAGATTTTTCCCCTTTATCCTAAAATATGTTGTGTTACTGTTTTACTTTAATAAAACATTTCAATTAAGATTTGAGACTGGCCATTTTAGGAATTTTAATTTTAATTAATTTTTAGAATGTAACATTTAGGCCTAATGTACGTCCGTAAAAACAAACACTTCTTAATTACGTTTTTTTTTCCAAAGCTATATCTTAAATGGACAACGTATCCCAGGAGACAAAATTAAAGAACGTAAAATAGAAGTTACGTAACATACATTTCTTTTTTTTTTTAAACAAAAAGAAAGAATAACTTAATTTTCTTAATTATTTCTATGATTTTGCAGATTTAGGGGGTTCATTGAAAAACGGATGTACTTTAGAGCTACAAAGCCACGGTTACTTGTAACATTAGCTTGTGCATTTTAAAGTTTAAAAAAAACAAAACAGTCAAATTTATCAAAAATAAACCATAATTTAAACCCCAGTCTTTATGACACCTTGATCCAAATGCAAAGGCAAAGTCAGGTACCCTTTAAAATCTACTGAATTTGTTAATCAAGCTATTGAAATCAAGCTTTAGACTTTTCAAATGAATGGACAATTTAAGGATCTCTGGCTCGCATACCAAACACCGTGATTGATGAAGGTTCTGTATATGTGTTAATGTGTAAATACAAATGTTTACTTAAGAGATACTTACGTTTTTTTTTTTTGTTCATAATGAAAACATCCAACTGAACACTAGAACTGCCTGTCGAGTTACGAAAACAGCTAAGGAAAAAAAAAAGAAATCTGTTGTTCTGAAGAATTTATTTAAATAATTAGGAAAAACAATTTATATAAGATGCACCTGCAGTGGCGTGATCACACTTCATTACAGGACCCTGCGTTTTGCCATTAGGCTTTCTTCACTTCACACATGAGTGTTCTGCTGCTGTATTGGCACTGAAGATTCTAGTTGATAATTCAAAGCTGGGTTTTTTCTTGCGCTGATATATTTCCCAGAAGTCCAGGTCACGATGAAGGTTTCAGATTCCAATCAGGACCCTCAGGGATTTAAAAAGTTTCCCAAGCAGAGTCCAGCACCCCCAGTGAACTCCCGTTTCTACATGCTTGGACCACTTATCCTGTGTATGTTGGAGGAGTTTGGACAGTGACTGTGAATCTCTTTCAAATGATGTGCATATGCAGGAGAAATTAAATTTTTTGAGGAAACGTAACACTTGTGTTTATTCTGTGCATATAATACACATCATGTGAATAATGCTGAGACTGAGGGTCACAGAGGTTCTAGTCATTTTCTACCTCAAAACTTCTTTGCGACAAGTATAAGAGCACAGAAGAAGACACGCCATTACCTGATAAGAGAGTATGGCAGTCAGGATGTGCCATGAGAGGGATAGAGTCTGAATAAATTATTCTGTAAGGTGCAGAAAATACAGAGATTTAGAAGATAACTGCAGTTTGTCACTACTCGGGTCTTATTTTTGCAGTTTTCATTTCTATCAATTATGATAACATTTGACTTAATATAACGTCCTGCTGAGATGTAGGAACATGGTTTGATTGCTTAAAAGAAGTATTGCAAGTAAAGTAAAATAAACTGAATAAAACGTTATTAGGCGCTGTGAATGCAACGTTTTTATTTAGTCTTGAAGACTATATAAAAGAGTTATATACAGTAAATGCAGTCCATATATTTAATGGTGCATTGATATTGAGAAGTACAACTGAGAGGTACATTAAAGTACTTTGAAGAACAAGTAGAAGGAAGGTCTGAGAATTGGATTTAAAAAAAATAGTTTATAAATGAAATTTCCTAAACAATTTGGCAAATATGTCATAGCTGGTGGAATTGATTAACATCTCAAAAAAAAAAAAAAAAAAAAAATCGGTATTTTTTGTAAGTGAAACCATTTAAAGTAATAATAAACAAAATAATTATGTGAAGCTATAAAATGTGATCAGTAGAAAAAAAGATTCTTTCAAATCAATGTAAAAAACCAATGGGCCAAGAATAGATCCTTGCGGCACATCTTAAGGAAGCTTCGACCTTTTGACATGTAATCATCAATAACTACAAATGTATCTCCGTAAAATATATAGCTGACAAACTATTTGAGAGTAACATCATGAATTCTATATATTTGAAGATTAGATACAAGAACATTCTAATAATCTGTATCTAATGCTTTTGAGAGGTCTAAAAATGCACTAAGTGGACATTTTCTTGTTATTTTGCGTTATTTAAATTGTTTTGGTGTTAATGAACTTCCACACAGGGTCTTTATACCGAACAAAGAGAACCAGCTACCTTTATAATACTGGGCTCTTTCTCCATTTTACTTCCAGTATGTCTAAATAAAGCTGTCAGGAACTAGGGCAGACTGTATTGTACTCTGTCTGCCTTCCAGCTGTTCTGCCTCATTTCCTAATGCACTGTATATCTGCCTTCAATAATCTGCTGTACTTAATGCATGTCCTTTAAGCTGGGGAAACGTAAACATTCTTGATGGAACTTTTCAAAACAACAGAGGGTTTAAAGGGTGTTTAGGCTGTTTGTGTTTTGGATGCCAAGTGTCCAGAGGGACATATGGGATCTCTGAATGAATATTCTACTACCACTTCAACGCCTCCTGCTCCCAAAATAAGAGCCAGGTTTGATCTAGTGTGTGCGTTCGTGTGCAGTATCACACCAGCACTATAGCTGTGGACAGTGTCTTACAACACCTATGTATCACTGCTCACTAAGCTGTTTCTGCTGTCATGGTGGGACACTATCAGCTGTGGCTGAAGCTCTCAGGCTGAATTCAACCCTTCATCCTGTTTATGATACAGGCTAATATCTGGGGAAAAGTTCAGTTCAGTCCCATAGAGCAGTGAAAGAAACATTTTGGAATAATGCAATGATACGAAGGAGGGTCTTGTTAGCACACATATTTATATTAGTGTACTTAACACAGCGTTCACATGCTCCTGGGATGGTCCATTCTCGCGAGTTGGGGAGTAATTTTTTCCTACTTCGGTTAGTTCATGCAAGCTTTTAGCTGTAATGGGGAAACAACATGGACGCTACAAAGAAAACGTGTATCGTATCTCAGAGCGTTTTAAACTGTTTCCGAGTTGTTCCGACATGAAGGGTTCGATTTTTCCCAGACTGGAATTAATTTTTCTGATTATTCCAACACAGACCCGACAACATAACCTCCTTGGCGGAGGTAAATATATATCTCCTGTAAACGACTTAGGTCCAGACTGAAATTTATCACCGAATACGGTTTGCCATAGAATTTTGCACTTTTGGAAGAATCCTAATAACTTTATGGAAGAGGTGGGCATGGCAATGATGAATGTTCACTACGCACAGTTTGGGTAATAATTGCACTATTGACTTTGTTTTCTATCCAAACACATTCGGCTAATATTCCTTGACCTGTGACTTCTTTTTTTTTTCAGCATTGGGTTGCACTGAGCTCCACGCTGTCGTGTCACTTGTGGTTCCAAGAAAACAAGATGGTGACATCCAAAACGGAAAACTCAAGGCTTCAAAACCATAGTCCACAAATCAACGGGTGACGTCACAAGGACTATATCCACTTCTTATGTACAGTCTATGGATTTGACGCCCCTATGAGCAGGTTGACATGATTTGTCTGTGCCTTCGAAAACCACATCAAAGGAATACAAACTATCAAGACTGGCCCCACTATGAAGACCAAAATGACTCACGTAAATCTAGAAACCCATTCCTCTCATGGGTTCCAAACAATGACGCTCACAATTCTGTCATCACTGTCCACCCCAAAGTTTTGTTCAAAAACATTCTGTACTTTCATTTCATTTCATACTTTGGTTGTTAATGAACTCCCATACTTGATTGGTAAATTTGATTTATTTGTATGGTATCAGCCAGATTGGTTGGTTGGTTGTCCCTTTAGTCAATCGTAAATTCAAATCTAATTAGGATCATTCTGGCTAGCTGACCTCATGCTTGTATCAACATTGTATTATTTATAGCTGAGTAGCTGCCTAAAGACATAAATTACCAGGCTCTCCTGAGAAAATCATACCATGATAAGAGTCCAGCGCTGCGTGCACTAATCTGCTCCGGCCCAAACATAAACTCTAGCACAAACAATTCTTCTTCACTTTGGATGTGCGCCAAATACCCATAAATCATCGCTAATCTCGCTGTTTTTTTCGCTGCAGCTTCAACCACTTTACATCAGAGGACGGGAGATCAAGGTCAGCTCCCCGGGTTTGTTTTCTCAGACTCTGTGTCTCGCTCACTCAGCCTGCCGAACGTCCAGGGAGTGCTACGTTTCTATGCAGCACAAAGCCCAGATACACCACGGTGACCCTCATACAACGCGTCTCTGTGACCTGTTGACCTCCACAGATTTAACCCCTCCATGCAAACACTCGCAACATCACGCCTCCACATAATACACAGTAATCTAGTTCACAGTGGAGCACAGTGTTCTCATTCCAATACAATCTGACAGCACTAAACCAGCCATCCAGCATGAGGATGAAGATGTATAGACGGACACACGCAAATACGTACAATAGCATCTGAAGCCAAGATCTAACTGTGATGACACTAACCAAACTTTTTGCAGTGTGTGTGTGTGTGTGTGTGTGTGTGTGTGTGTGTGTGTGTATGCGGTCTGTTTGAAAGGAAATGACTCTTTGCAAACCGGCAACACAACACAACCCCTCACCATACAACATCATTGATATTGGACAATTCTTTAAGATCCGGATTATGTGCAGTGTTTATCAAATTCTTGCTTTCTATAATATCTGTGCAAGCAAATTTGGTATGGTTAAGATTAGGGAACAGGGCTGGATTACCTACAGGGTTTGAAGGGCACCTGCACTGGGCTCCAGACCCCCAGGGGCCTCTAAAGCCCTGTGGTTCACTATCATCTGTTGATACTTTATTTGATTAATTGCCAATTTTGGGGGGGAATTTGTACCACTGAAGTATTATGTCAAATAAGACAGGTCCTTCATTGCCTGATTTTGGTATAGTATCTTTGTCCTCCCGCATTGGTACCAAACAATAGCGCTGGACATAAATCATGATGAGCAGAATTGTTCAATATGGTCATAATTCCTAGGATACTGGGATGGGAAACATGGCAAAGGTTTTGAATGTGGATTCTGCTTTAACCCATAAGAAAGAACTGCCAAGATAACACCATATGTATAGAAAATAATCATTAGATTTAATAATTCCATATAGTAAAGAACGCTTACTGACATGAAAGTGTTTCATGGATCTTTTCCTGAAAGTAACCCAAGATTAAGATGTTTGTTAAAGAGGAAAGACAGAATTGGGTTGGATTCCTCCACTCAACAGCAGGAAGGTCATGTTCAAACAGACAACAAATCTGTTTTTTTAAATGACTTATTCTACAGTTTACTTAGGGATTGTTGTGACTCAGGATAAGATAACTTTCGAGACGTGATAACTTTCAAGAGTTGTGAAATTGTGTCTCGTAGTATTGTAAAGTGTGACGTCTGAACGGTCTTTCAAATTCCTGGATTTATTATTCAAACCATCCTTCTTGGATTGTTCTGTTCACTGGTAGCTGACACTTGAAAGTGTTACTCTTTGGAAATCAGGCAACCGTGGATCCAAAATCTATCCTACCTAGATTTTTTACATATCTAGATTCACAGTTTCATGGCAAATCCATCCAATATTTGTTGAAATGTTTCACACACAAACAAAGATTTCAACCTCATGGTGGTGCTAGATGAAAAGTAAGCAGATCACCAAAGTGGGGTGGGATTTATCCTCTGGGTACCATGAATGTCTGTAGAAAATTGTATGTCAAGCCATCTGATACTTGTTGAGATATTTTACTCTGGACAAAAATGGTTGACCGACCGACATACAGTCATTGCCATCCATAGGGGCAGCAAGCATGGCTGTAGACACATAGCCGTGTACACATTTGTTCTGGCATTTATGCCTGAAAGATAGTTGGGTCGTTGAAAGTAAAGAATGACATGTGGTTAACACAAATAGGAGGGGGGGATTAAATGCAACAAAGGTCCCTGCCGAGGGATTAAACTGGACAAGGTTGAAGAAACATTATATGGCTGGACCTCCACAATACCAGGACTACAGGCTTATAGTATTCAAAATAATTGACTGTTCCACAACCGCTAATCATTGGCAAATATATTCATTTTCAGATTGTTGCTTGTTCTGCTCATATTTCCTGCAGTCACAAATCAAACTTTTTCCTCAGCCAAATAGGGGATTGGCTTTAAGGTTATGTGTGATTGTCGAAGGTGAAAATGCCATCAATGCTGAAGCAGGCTCTCTAATGAAGCTGGGCAGAAGAGTGTGAGAATGAATACATTTGAATGATATTCCTGAACTGCAGCTGAGGCTTAGTGTGAGCAGCCCTTGGGTGGAAACCACAGATGTATCACCGGTGCAAAACAACATCTGTTGTAGCCCTTTTCCCATCCATTTACTATTATTAATAACATCTTACCAGAAGAACCCAAGAGAAGCGGAAAGCCAGATAGCAAGAGATTAAAACATTTTTTTTTTTTAAAGATACGATGGGACCAAACGCAACAAATCCGATTTTGAAAGAAGATTTTAATTTACTTAAGTATTTATACTTTAAAATTCTACTCCACTACATTTCAGAGGGAAATAATGTACTTTTTATACATTATGTTGGGAGATGTTGTAACAAAGTCTGAAGAACAGCCAATACAAAGCCAGAAGAGAGTGATATATTTGTATGTAATATGAGTGAGGAGAAAGTATCCACAAAGATGCAGTAGTCAGAGTAGTCATATCCTGTGCGGGTGTATATATATATATATATATATATACACACACACTATATATATATCTATATATATATATATATAGATATATATACACACTCACACACACTATATATATATATATATATATATATAAACACACACACACTAAAACTATATATATATATACACACACAGTATAAATATACATATATATATATATATATACACACACACACACACAGTATATATATTTATATATATATATATATACTGTATACACACACTCAGCATATATATATATATATA
>CALSBV010012180.1:1362461-1384797 GCA_943590825.1 Bovichtus diacanthus | reverse complement strand
ATATATATATACACACACATATATACACACACACATATATATATATACATATATATATATATATACACACACACATATATATATACATATATATATACACACATATATATACATATACATATATATACACGCATATATATACATATACATATATATACACACATATATATACATATATATATACACACATATATATACATATACATATATATATACACACATATATATACATATACATATATATATATATATACACACATATATACATATATATATATATATATACACACATATATATATATATATAGATATATATATAGATAGTATATATATATAGATATATATATAGATAGTATATATATATATATATATATAGATAGTATATATATATATATATATACACACACGCACAGGGTATGGTATTATTATAATGAGGTGAAGCTTAGACAATTTACTGGCTAGCCTCCGATGAAAATGACGCAAGATACTAATCGTAACCTGATCCAAGGGAAATATTCTAACCTGAATGTACTGAACCCTGTCAAGCAACAAGCATGACGCAGTTTCCTTAAATGCTAGAAAAAAAAAATGTATGTTTTGTATGACAATACATCAAGGTGACCATCAAAACGATGACTGTGCCTACTTACCCGTGTGCGTGTCATGTGTTTGTATTAAATATTACAGTTAAAAAAAAAAAAATGTGACAAAGACAAACAACCACAAAAAAAGACACTCCACAACAGAGCTGGTTTGCAGTTGTGATAAGAAATCTGAGCCGTTGGAACATCTTAAAATATCATTATTTTGACACTTTTACGTTTGTGCACTGTTTAGGTCACGAGGCTGACAGATTGTGATAGTATTAGTTGGGAGAAAATTATACCATAGTATCCTTCCAAAGTATTAAGTTGTAGGCTATATTTACGGTAGCTGATGACTTCGGAATTCAGGGAGTATTTTACCTTACTTATTGTGACGAAAGGTGTGGATTCTCCTATTAATATTACAGTAAAATGAACAAACGACAGACAAACACCCCAATACAACACCAGAGGAAAATATATCCTAAAGCAGTTCAGCCCACAAGTATTCAAATGTCACTACTTCGGACGTTTCTGAAACTGTGATCAGAGGAGAATATGTCTGAAAATACATTCCGAGGTAACCTCTGGTGAAACGTTAAGTTCCAGTTGTGGGTGCCTCATCGACTTAGATTTTTATTTTTTTTGGAAAACCATGTGCTCCAGGAACACATCGTGAAGATTGAAGGATAAATTTGATTGATTTTTTAAAATCTTTTTACTTGTTATCCCTGGACATTACATTGCACATATATACAGTATACTCCCCCTGGCTTTGTGTATCTTCTCTCAATCCCCTTTTTATCTCTTTGACTCGCTCTCTTCCAGTCAAATCGCAACATCTTTATAAAGGTCACGGCACATTGGAGAGATACTGAAATTCTGAACTGAACTTTGGTCTTTTCTGATCCAATCACCTATACATCAAACCACGTTCATGACATAAAACAAAAAGGCAAATAAAGCTTGCTTATTTCTCCTTTAGCTCTCTCTTCAGACCCGAGCATACCCAAAGTTGGTGTCAGTGAAGCATTCGCCTTCTCACTGAGCCATGAGAGATGTATTTCACTTTGTGTTGTAGCCAAGGTTACCAGGCACACACTCACACATACCACTAAATATTCCATACACAGATCCACCCTGCTCTAGCCCTTCTCCAAAAGGAGCTCCACTGTCGCTCTAACTCCGCGCCCCCAGAAGACCGAGCTGTGCAGAAAAATGTGAAGTGTGTTTTTGTAAATCATTGAAATTCCCTGTATAAATAAAGGTTAGAATAAAGTTAACAGATTGTGATAAAAGACCTTGGCCATGGTGTATTCACTGCAGAGTGTTTGCACATGTACAGGGTGTGTAGAAAAAACTGCCCGGCTAATAGCTTTGTTAGCTGCTGGCCAGAATGCTCAATGCTCTTTTTGTGTCTCTGTGGTGGGAGGATCTCAGTTCCTGGTTTTCTTTTTAGTATGTCAAGCAGGAAAAGTAATGTACATAGCCAATTTGCTCTGAACAAGAAGCACCAAATCTCCAGAAGAAAGTCTGAGCCAGTACTTTGTTCTGCAGCCGCTGCATGAGAATATATAACATTTTTACTTTCTTTAGCTTCCTCTATCCGCCGCATGGCCCATACAAATTGCCAATAACTCTACACAGAAACCTGACACTTCATGGAATAAACAGGCGCCTTGTTAAAAATGAAGATCATCCTCAAACATACCCCTCAGCACAGACTTTGTCTCATTTAGAAAATAATCAACACCGTCAGATTAGAAAAAAAATGTTATACAATTTTGCAAGCAATGATGCAAAGCTGTTCAGGTTCTGGGAGAAACCAGAAGGGGACCAGGGGACCATGTACACCCAATCACATCCATCTTCCAAAGCTAATCCTTTCTGCATGCTGAATGAAATGGATTTTATTTCCCCCCCTCCAAGTAAATTACCATAGAGATAATTGGCTGAGACGTATTTACGACCGCGTTCATGACACCAACAGCTAAGTTCCAGTTTCAGATCCATGCTGGTAGATTTGCCTAATCACTACTAGCTAGGCAGGCACATAAGTCATTTCTAAAGATTTCAACGGCAACATTGTTTGGGTCAAACCGACATTTATACTTAGGCCCTGATCAGACAGAGCGGCTTTTTGTAATTGTTTTCAATGAAGCGTTTTGCGAGCTGCTTTTGCGTTGACGAGCACCTACATTTAAGCTTCATGAGCCTTGTGCTTTTGCAGAAGCGCCCTAAATGCCTCGAGTTGAAAAGACTTCGACTCAGCAAAAGAGCGGCTGCGTTTTTTCCTGTTGTCCAATGGGATTATTTGATGGATGGGACTTCTGTGTTGACAGTTGGATACCCGGAGCTATATGACTTTACCAGACAGCAGGCCTGGAGACAAATGAGTGCAGTACCGTAATTTCTGGACTATTTAGCGCATCTGAATATAAGCCGCACCCACTGAATTTTTAAAAAATATGTATTTTGTACATAAATAAG
Source organism: Bovichtus diacanthus (assembly GCA_943590825.1). Taxonomy (NCBI): domain Eukaryota; kingdom Metazoa; phylum Chordata; class Actinopteri; order Perciformes; family Bovichtidae; genus Bovichtus; species Bovichtus diacanthus. Next base: position 1,381,723 of record CALSBV010012180.1, on the reverse strand, counting down.
CCGCACATGTCTATAAGCCACAGGTGCCTACCGGTACATTGAAACAAATTAACTTTACACAGGCTTTAACGAAACACGGCTTGGAACAAAAGTAAATAGGCCTTTAAACGCCTTCAACTTGAAAGCTGCATCATATGCCTTTCTCCGTGTCTTTGCCATGATGAGGGTGACAAAATGACTACCGTAATCAGAATCGTGACCATTCATAATGTTCGCTGTTTAAAATGTCCGCTGTTTAAAATGTCCGCTGTTCATAATGTCCGCTGCTGAAGACATTCCAAGAACTAATAATGCAATTGAAGGTTGGCATAATGTTTTTAGAGGTTCATTTGGTACACTGAATGAAACACCGAGAAATTTCGTAAAAAAGTTAATTACCGTAATGAATGGGAAGTTTGAGCGCACTCGATTTATGTCACATTATGTGACGGTGCTCAGTTTTTTGGCGACATGAAGCTTGTGAAAGCGGGAAAAATCCATAAATTAGCCGCGTCATTGTATAAACCGCGAGGTTCAAAGTGTGGGAAAAAAGTAGCGGCTTATAGTCCGGAAATGACGGTACTTGAGATTGTTTTCGAACATTTGGAAGCTCTATTTGTTCACTCAATTCTAGGCCTGCTCCAAAGATTTTAGAGCCCAAGTAAACAATTTTTTTTCCCCCACCTCCAAAAAACCATCATTGTCCACAAATAATGCCAACAAAAAATGCATGGTAACAAAAACTACAGTGCGTCAAAGATTCAGCTTCTGTTTATTTATTTATTTTTTAAAATACCTACAGTAAGTGTACATAATGGCAAAAAAAATTAATTGCAGTTTTAACACCTCATGCCATATGGCAATAGGGATGTCATCAGGGTGAACTCTGCGTGGACTTGAAAAGCACAAATTTATAACGGAACGCCTGTGTTACATATTGGAGGTGTGGTGCATCCCAGGCAGGGATGGTAAAACAAAAAGATGCCATTGGGTGCAGTATGGGAAACGTAGGATCCAGTGTCTTTGAAGCTTGACCCCTACTCGGGACTAAAAAGTAAGGTATCTCAGCCTCGGCTGTTCCATTTTTCCTTTTTAATCTCCCCTAATGTATGGAAGTGCTACACTACACGGCTGGAGTCTCCCTTTGAGTCGACATCTTGTGTGTAGAACTGAACATGGCGCGGCCGCCGGGTGCTTTTTGGATCAGATATGTTGGTCCAAAAGCAGCAGTTTACTGCTTGCTTTCACTGTTGGTGCCATTTGTCTGCTTGGTTCTTCAAAGTGGGCTGTTCATGCAACATTTTGCAAGGATAGGGTTCGTATTACCCGGTAACTTTAATTAGGCGTTTTGCCGATATCTCCATATTTGACTCTATGATAATTTTATGGAAAAGTACATGTGTTGATCATCCCTTTCTGCCTTGTGTCATATTCCAGCCCTAAATCCATATTGTTGTTTATGAACACAATAACATGACTAAGCAGCGCTAAAGAAATCAGAAAAATGCGGCTATTTCATTTATGTCTGTGTGTGTTTCTCATCGGGGAGACTCCCCTTGATGCAAGGGGGTTGTTGAACTGAGAGGTGTAGACACTTTGTGGGGGGGGGGGGTTTGTTTAGTAAAGTCTGCTCTTCAGACAGCAGGTGCTGCAGCTGGTTCAGAGCCAGCCCTTTTTACCCAGTTCCCATACTGGAGTTTAACCACGCTGACCCCTTCAGCTCCACTGCAGCTAAAATGAGTACAGCCTTTTACACTCGGCATCACCCACAGACCACACACACCATGAGTTGTGAGAAAAGACGAATAGCCAGACTGCACTCCTGGAGACACAGGGAGAAGAGCTACTGCAGGGGCCTCCTCCCCTGTGTATTGTTTTTTTCACAGTCCAATGGCGATGTGTGATTATGTGGCAACTAGGCTGGCCGATCCACAGCGTCTCCCCGTGGGAATGAGTGTGTGTGTGTGTGTGTGTGTTTGTATGTGTATGAATGCAGAGAGTCTGTCATGTCTTAGGCCTGGCTAAACTCTGGCCAGCGGTGTGTTTAGACTACCAAACCAGAGAGAAGTTCCCTGCAGCATTGAAACAGTATGGAGGTCTGTTCCGTGGGTGTTAAGTCAGATTTTTACAGTTTTGGCCATCATTTCCATCAGTCACTGTTCCTCACATGACTCACCAACTTCCTTACCGACATCTGGGGACTTGTTAAAGTGATTACTCAAACTGTCCATAAACATCTATTAAATGAATTTTCTGGTTCAACTTTGACCTACCCTGCTTACTGCACAGTTTTACAATGCAGCCATTTTTTTTTTCCGCCCTCCGATTAAATAACAAAATAGGCAGTTTTTACGTGCTCTCTAGAACCACACATGGAGATGTTTTCCCACGCCCCCTGGCAGCAAGACGAAATCATGCAGGGTTACGAAATTCTGGTTTGGGTTACTTCGCTAAGGTTTGGGACCTTTGACATCATGGTTCTGATAATAACGACGTAGTTAAGGTTAGAGAATGATTGTGGTGAGGTGATGGTGATTATTACATTTCGCCAAGGAGGTTATGTTTTTCGGTTCGGCAGCAGGATTAAGAAACCAACCTTGGGTGTTGGCAGGAGACGGGATGCGAGCAGCAGTTTCTCATGTCAAAGCCCCATTCTCTGCTGACCTATCACTCCTTGGCCAAACAGCCATTAATGGGATGCCTGAAAGATGTTGCTCAGGGGGTGAAAATATGGAGTGGAACTAATGTTGAGTGAATCTGAGTCATGTGGGAACGACACCAGCGCGCTTCCCCACTAACACGCCTATCAAGTACAGTATGAAGAGATTGGTGACAGAGAAAAAGAGGAAAAACAGATCGTGCCCATTAAGAAAGCAAGTCAGTCGAGAAAATATGATGAAGCAAAGTTTCTTGTGTTTTCCATTGGCATGAACATCAACTCACGCAAATTAACATTCAACATCTAGAAAGAAGAAAACATTCAGTCAGGTTTTTTTCATTGCAATATTGTTCATGGTTTATAAATTGAAACTGTTTCTTTACATTTGGGGCATGAAGCTGAGGCGTGTCACAAAAAAGTTCTAAAAGTACTTAAGTACTCAAACTGTTTGGTAGCTCAAACAAATGCATTGATTAATGATTCAGAAATTGTAACTTTAATCATCACATCAGCAAAGATGGTGGCTAAATAGCACAACTTGGATGTAAGTGGATGCTTTTATTAAGAACTATTTTGGGAAAGAGTATTTCTGTTAACATAAACGTATGTTATGGGCATTTTGAAGTATGGCATTAGAAAAGCTGTATGTAAATGTCAAAATCCAATGAAACTTCCTCAAGCGTGCAAAAAAGTTTTTATGCTCGCTTGAGGCGTCTTCGCCCTTAGTCAAAGTTGTGCTAAATAGGATATGGAAATGCCTTTCAAAATGCTGACGTAACAAACATTGAAATCAAATGACTGATCAGCTGTTTCCGCTGTTGGAGTCTTCCCAGATATGCTATATATTTATATTGCCTTAGTCTCCAGAAAGGATGAAACATGGCCAATATTAGCTGAACAATTAAAACGTACACAATTAAAACAATTTTCCTGAAGGTCTTTTTGTATCGTTTTTTTGGTTCACAAACTTTCTTTCTGCTCTGTACTGGTGGAGTACAACCATGACAAAAGCATAGCCTATATCGGCAACTTCTGATGAAACTATGCGTTGCTTAGCCTGGCTGATACATTTTGAAAGATTGAAAATGAAAATATTCCTGAGGGCTGCTGACATACGTGCCATGACTTTCACTTTCAGATGACACTCCTATACGGGGTCTGGGAATTTGTGATGGGAGGGAGGGAGCTGGAAGATGAAACAGAATCTTGGTCCATTGGAAATCACCAAAGGGGTCTGGTGGGCTAGATCAGGAGGCTTGCAGACACTCAGGGCGGAGCTCAGCCCAGGAGACTGGCGGCAGCAGACCCTGGCTGTGATAAGGAAAGCTCATCTAAAGAAGCCCTGTTCTCAATACATCATATAACGCTGATAAGTGAAAACTGAATGCGAGCAGCTGGAACAAGGCCATTTCCACGCTCGTCCATTAGCCTCGGAGTAAATAAGATTAAAGGCTGATAAAGTGGCAAAGATAATCTCTAATGAGGTTCTTTACTGCCGGACCTTGATTGCCCACATTGCTGTAGTTGTTGCACCTTAAATCCAGTGAACTGATGTACTGTACAGGTAAGAAAATATAAAATAGCATGAGGGGTATAAATAAAGGAGGACATTTACTGTAATTCCAAGCCCAATTAATCCTGGTTGCCAGGCTAATAGTACAGTGTGAAAAAGACTGTGAAATAAGAAAATAAGAAGATAAAAAGCTTGGGTGGATCATTCAAATACAGTTCGGACCTAAACTATTTATTAGAAATGTTTATAAACCTTGCACCAACGTTAACCCGATCCTCCTCCTAATCTCAACAGTTCAAATGATATCTCCACCAGAATCATCTTTGCAGTATAAATGTGCAAACCTAAGTTTACAATCTGAAGAATAAAACCCTCACTTTACTTAAAGTCTACATAATGAATGCCTAAAACTAAAAAAGAAAAAACACTTTTCCCGTTCTCACAAACGCCATGTGTCACATTTCATAATACAGAGATCTTAAAGGGTTTTGATATTGTTCTGAAAGTAACCAATTAATCGTTTCGGGATCTTGATATCTGTAGCAAATTTGAATTGCAATGCACCCAATAGTCAAGATGTTTTACTCAAAACAAAAGATGTTAACCTCATGCTGGCACTAGAGGTAAAGCCAAGAGATCACTAAAGACAGTAGGGTTCATCCTCTTGGGAACCTGAATGTCTTTCATGACAATCCACCCAATAGTTGTTCAGGTATTTCATTTTGGATCAAAGTGGTGGCCGGACCAATTGAGTGACTGAATTGCCACTCATTTTACTTGGATTAACCATGTCATGTAGATAAATAAAAGTCAATGTACAACCATATATAAAAACTATATAAAGTAACTCGACAAACAACTCAGCGGAGAAACAAAAGCGACACGAGGGCATGCTGTGATTAAAAGTCTGGCATGTGACAGAAGTGTCCCTCAGGCCGGGGTCCGGAGTGGCAGACTGTAGATGGAAGGGTCAGACAGAGTCTCCATGGTAATAATGTGTTGCACGCTGAAGAGCTCGGGGTCTGATTTAATTATGGAGCTTGGGGCTTGTCAAACAAACCTAAACTGACAGACATCTTTCAACTGCAAATATGCTCGTCTTCAAAGACACTTTGTTATTTGTTGGAGCAGACTGCATTATAATTCACTGCAGTCTGTGAATATCAGGCTGGGGGGGTGGGGGAGCAGGGACTCACTCTGTTGTTCCGATATAATAAAGGGCCATGCATATATTGTATCAGACAGTCAATTTCCTTGCCAAGAACCCTGAAGATAGAAATTGATGGAAAATGGAAACAACTAATTATTTCACCCCTGACAAATAATGTAGTTTCCCCTCGAGCCAATCAGCATTTGGATGCATCATGTCACCAATCAGCCGCATCTGGTGAGTCAGTGGAATCAGTAAACATTGATTTGTGTAACAACTTTCAAGTAAATAACATTCATAATGTTCTCGCACACCGGAACAGATTTGAACTCCCATGAAATACTTGTATATGCTGATGTGTACTAATCAATATTGGAAACACTTTACTTTATAAAAGGTTTCCTGCATAGTTACCAACGAAAAAATTTGGGAACTTTTTTGCCATTAAGTCATTCCTGAAAAACTCAGAAATGTGAAATATAAAGTGGATAAGTTACTAATATTGATAATGAAACATAATATAATGATTTGTTAAAAAACAAAAAAGAAAAAAAAAAGCTGTAAAATCGACACTATCCACAGTTGTGTTTCTGGTTTGTCTTAGAGAAACAAACCTTGGGATTTCGAAGGAAAAACTCGATGGCTATCTGTCAGTTTGGCAGGAAGATGTTTCACTTCTGGAACCATTACCTAATGATTCATTTTTAGAGTATCTTGAATTCTCTCCTTAAGTATTATCTACTACTGTATATAGTCCTCTATACTACTTTCCTCTAGAGCTCTGTACTTTCTTCTAATGTCACCATTTACATTCAAGGAAGACATATTCAAATCTATAATAGGACAGACTATATTTCAGGGAGCACATTCATGTTTCCCAGAGGTTAAAGCCTCTTTTTTGGATGCTGGAAGCCACTAAAATATCAAAATGACACTCAGCACAGATTTCTCCACCGCATGTTTTTTTTTTTTTTTTTTTTTTTTTTTTTTTAGATGTCCGTGTTATATATAACTGTTAAATATTCCAGTAACTATAGTAACTAATATTAGTGAGTGTGTTCGAATTATTTCGAGAATAAAAAGGGGGAAATATTTTACGTAATGGGAATATAACTGTCATTTCAAGGAAAAGAGAGTCTGGATATTTGAGAGTTAAGATAATATTATTTCTAGATTAAAGTCATAATCTTACAATTTTGTTCTTGTAAAATGATGACTTCATTCAGAAAATAAAAATGTGTCTATTTTTCTCGGTGTAATATTCTTGTTTTATTCTTGTAATCTGTGTATTGCATGATGAAAGAAAGGAAGTACGTTTACTAGGGATTTGCAGAGACTTAATGACCTTTTGGCCTGTGAAACCGTAAACTGTCATCTCACCTCATTTAAATAAGATACAGGGAGATTGGGTTGTGGTTGCCGCTCGTGAACAAACCAATTTTCCCATTTTCTTTGAACAGTCTCTGAACCATTTCAAACTAATTGGCTAAATGTCTAGTGTTGGAACTGAGGTGTGCCATTATGGTTCGCCTCCCATGGGTTCTCTTCCCATTATCCCATTTTCCTGCGTTCCTCCTTATGGCCCATATGTTATCCTCATTCCTCTCTGGTTCTCGGGGGGGGGGGGGGGGTGCTGGTTATCTATATGCACACTGTGTAACTCCGTCAAAGTCAGCAGCTATTTGAACAATGTAATAAAGATAGTCAGTAAACAAATGCAGCCCATTACTGATAGGAATTGATGCGTGTCATGTGGCAATGGCTATAAAACAAAAACAATGACTTGCAAACTGAAAGGCCATGATCTTTCCTCGTCGCCTGCAGTCTTCCAGCTCCATCCTTGATCTGTTTCTGTTTTGAAGCTCCTTTTTTCTTCACACCGAAAGATCTCTATTCATTCATATTTGTTTCGAATGCAGTCAAAATGTCCCATTGGAACTCATCCAGCAACATCCTGTCTGTTACCTTTAGAAACACACTACAAATATATATATATATATATATATAAAATTAAATAAAAACACAGGTAAATGCAGAATTCCAGACCTGCGGATAACGTGATATATAATATATATATATATATATATATATAATGTGTAAATGTGAAATGGACAGAGGGAGAATTGCAGACAATAGGCCTTTTTCACCAAAGACATTTGGACATGTCTTTGAAAAGCACAGGAATAATGAATAATAAAATAAATGATGGCCGAGTTCCATTTAGCTGCTTCAGTTTGAGGGTCCTGGTATTGTTCACATTGGCTCACTGTCACGACTTGCTTAAATTTGAATAGAACAACGTTAAAGTTATTAGTAACGGCCGTCATGAAAAAGGTCTTTTTCCCAATTGCATATCAGAACGTCCAACATTCCGACTCTGTGCACAAGCCGGTGCCATTAAGCACATACTGGTGATTTCCTCTTTGTTTTTGTCTTTCTCAGACGTTCCCCGGCTCTACATGACAAACTGGTGCGCGTCTATTTACTTGATTCATGGCTGAGAACGCAGTCTGGCATCTCTATTTGTGGCTAATGTAGACATAGCCTGAATAGATAAATGACTCAGTCCATCTCCACCAGACTTGGCCGTGCTTAGAAAGTTCATCCCTTCATGTTGGCAAATGAACATTTTAAGAAAGTATAAACCGATGACTTCCGAATTTCTGGTTACAGCTCTGTTTCATCATGTACAATTGGTTTGATTTAGAAGAATAGCATGTAAATACATTGAATGACAGTATCACTTTGAGATTTGCCATAATGAAATCTTAAGGATTATATCTTCCGCAGAACTTTTTCAAAGTCGCAACGGACGCTGGACACCACAACTCTGGTATGCTGCGAAATACAGAGAGCTTTTCCTGGCGGCGATAGGCTTTGTCAGCACTGTGTGAACTTATTTGGCAAGGGCTTGAATGTAAACAGACGTTCCTTTATATGCAAAAGTCCCGCACTCTGGCTTGTTGAGCCGCATTTTGTAATAACGGTGCATTTTGTAATAAACGTCCAAAATGTAATAACTTTTTCATTTCATTTTGTAATAAAGCCGCATTTTGTAATAAACTGCCGCATTTTGTAATAAACTGCCGCATTTTGTAATAAACTGCCCCAACGCATTTTGTAATAAATTTTGCCGCATTATGTAATAAGTTATTACATTTTGAGAAGATTATTACAAAATGCACTTGCAACTTTTTTATTCTCTAGAAAATGTGCATGGTGCATTATGTAATAATACCTATTATTGTTGTTTGTTAAACAATGAATTTATACAAGAGTGACTTTTTGTTGTTTTTTATGCAATTTCCCTTAGAGCTATGTAGCCCAATAAATCTATGTATGACAGAACACGTTTGGAATTAATATGATGAATTGTGAATCTGTTCGATCTGAGCATGACGTTGCCGGTCTGATCAGAGAGCTGTCCATTGTGCTGACACATAGTAAGCAAGTGTTGTTGACTTGTTGATAAGCCTACTGATGTTCAGTGATTTTAAAAGTTGTGGAAATAAAATGTATTCAAATAAATATCCCAACAATATTAACATTTCATCAGTTATAGAAAGTCATCATGCATGGGACATACAAAAAAATTACATTTTACTGCAGAGGCGTGTGGGGCAAACTTTTTTTTTTTCGGGCGGGGGGCGGGGGGGGGCTTGGCTGTCCTTGCCTACTCAAAGGGGAGGCTCACGTTCACCGAATTTGAAAACCCCTGATATAGGCCAATAACTTGTGGCCAAATTCAAAGCTCTACATGGTCTGTCACTCAGCCAGGGAGGGGAGGGCGGGCTGTAATCTGATTGGCTGCTGCATCAGTTCTACAAGGATCATGCACTGCTTGCATGCTTAATTGAGACAGCCAACAGAGTTCAACATGATGCCAGGTATGAAAAAACTGTGTCAAATATTATCTGTGTAATTGAATATATGGAAGTATAAAGACATTTTGCAGTTGATCTAAAGTTATGTAGATGTTTTGCCCTTGATAAGAAATTATATGACTGAATTTAAACCTGCATTGTCCAAGTTATGCTCACTGCATTAAAAACAGTTTGTAAAGTAAAACTGAAATCTATGCCTCTAAGTACATATTAAAAGTTAATAACTTTTAATGACCGACAGGTAATAACACATTTGAAGGAAAACTGTGCATGTGCAAAAAACTACACCCACACACACACACACACACACAATAGTACACTGCTCAAAAAATAAAGTGATCATTTAAACAACACATCCCAGATCACAATGAATGAGGCATTCTGGTTAATAATGTATATTATTTACATAGTGGAATGAGTTGGAAACAAAATACTATGTGCATCAGAGGGAAGGGCCCACTGCACCAGCATATGGTATTACACTGGGTGGAACCCTTCATTTTTTTATTATTTTGAGTAGACTAGTGTACATTATAGGGTTTTTTAACAGAAGGAATGAAAAGTTATGAACCATCTTTATTTTAAATGCCAATAAAACTTTGGGGTTGAACTTTTTTTGTCATTGTAAGAACATAAACTGTACTTTGCAGATCTTAATTAATTTGGATGACAAATAACTTGCTGTTTTGCTCTAAGCTGTTTCAAAGCTTGCCTCTCTGTTCACCCCTCTAACGTGTTATTCCGTGGGTAGATCTTCATTGTGAACAACAGCTTTGATAGTTGTGCTTCACCCTTCACTGTAAGTCTAATTACGTAGTTTAACTTACTAATTCACTTCTTCCTAGTTTAGCCATATGGAGAATGTTGGATAAGCAATACCTTCCCTGTGTGAAGTCACTGAAAACCATTGGCTGAATGAGTGAAGCTGAATACCTAACATTCCATGCAATGAATTAACACAGTCATAAATAGTAAGCATCGAAATAGCTATTAAAAGGCTAAAAATGTTATAACAGGTGTGAAAACAATAAATTTGTTAAAACCTTGTTTTTCAGTATTCCTACAAAAGCAGCGTCCTCTTTAATGATAGCATCCTTTATTGAGACAAATCTAGGGCTATAACATAAGATCAACATTCATAAAGCAATTTGAATTACTGTGATGCCGCAGGTGGTGGTGGGTTATCAAAATTGTAATAATTAAAATACCTTCTTAAATATTAATTCAAGATAAAATATTTTAGTACTTGAAATGAAATTCCACAAATAAAATAAAAGTGCAAAAAAAAAGGCACAAAATGCAGTTTAGTTTTGGGAGTTAAACATTTTCCCTCTTTTGTCACCCTTGTGGGTCTGCTAATTATAACCCTGACCTGCACCCTGCTGGGGCTCATTGTAGGCCATGGACAAAAGCAAGCAATGACCGAGGAAATGTACAATGTCATAGTTCGCAAGTTGAGAGGAGAGTTTCATGTTCCAGTTTCTGAACGCACAAGAATTCAACAAAATGCCTTGGTGCGTCTCTGGAGAAATCAAGGGGTCTATTCTCTCAGTGAGGATGGGCAGACACTGCTGTGTGCCGGCAAGCCAGTCATGCTACAGTCTAATGTTGATTGTGTTGTTAAAAAGGGTCTAGATGATACTAAGGGTTCTGGAGCAAGAAAGTTGAGCAAACGACTGAAAATGCATCATAGTGGCATAAGTGAAAGAAAGGTGCAGGAAATCTTGAACAAAACTGAGTGGTACCAACTTCAAAATGCAAAGTTTCTGAATAAGCCCCCTTTGATGACCATTCAAGCCAAAGAAGTGCAAGATCGACACCAAATTGACCTATTGGACATGGGAAAAATGAAAATTAGTTATGGTCAGGCTTTATACCGTTACATTCTCACAGTGATGGATGTGTTCAGTCGTTACATGTGGCTGAAACCATTGAAAAGAAAAAGTAGTGTTGAAATTGCCAAACACCTTAACAAGATTTATCGTGAACATGGACCACCCAAAGTGTTACAACATGACAAAGGGACTGAGTTTAAAGGGGCAGTGAAAATTCTAATGACATCTCTGCAAGTGAAAATAATTGAAAGTTCAGCATATCATCCACAAAGCCAAGGAAAGGTTGAGAGGACACATAGGTGGCTAAGAAAGAAGATCATGTATGATCTGGTGAAATTTCAACGGAACGGAGTTAACTGGGTCAAGCACCTACCTGTATATTCAAGAGTGCTAAATGAGGATCTTAAAGAAGTTTTAGGCTAGAGGTCTCCATTTGAAGTATACTATGGAAGAAAAAGCAACAGCATAAGGCATCCTTTACGCGGTTCTCCATCTTCTGTTCGTAAGGAGTCTGTGAGGAATCAACATTCAACTTTACCATCCTTGAGACATCGAGAAAAATTTGATACTAAACGAAAAAGGGTGAGAAGAATGGCACGGAAGGCCTCTGAGCACTGTGCTAAACTAATGATCAAGCGTGCATTCAAACAAAACCTATCACAACACTACAATGTTAAGGACGCTGTTTTGGTCAGAATGAGGGATGGTGCCCATCGAGTCTCCAAAAAGTATCACGTAAGGCGTGGTACAATTGTGAAAAAAAATCGAAAGCTCTCAAAATACAAAGTGAGTTTTAGGGACCCAAAGACCCTCCGACAAACACAAAAATGGTTCTTCGTGTCGGATATAACTAGTGCTACCCGGCTGCGAAAAAAGACACACTCTAAAAAACCCAAGACAGCACCATCAAAGAGAGGCCTAAACCCACTTTTGTTTCAGTACACACACACAGACAGACTAGAGGAATTTATGTCCATGGAGTTAAGCATTCGCTATGACCCTGACCCAGATGGAAATTGTTAGTTTGCAGCCATGGCTGACCAGCTATCCACCCTTGGAATATTTAGATCACCAGAAAGCTTAAGAGATGAAATTGTCCAAGACCTCAGGAATTATCCATACAATGGAAATGGAACACTCTTGTTCAACTTTGTCGAGGGCAATGACTGGGATGGATACTTGGAAAGAATGGCCCGAACTGGAACCTATGGTGACCACATTACATTGCAAAGAGCATCTGAAATTTTCCAGGTCCAGTTTCTTGTAATTTCCTCTCTGGGAATCAATGCCTCAACTATTGTATCAGAGTCAAACATATATTGTCACAACAATCCAGTGCTAGTACTTGGTCATGTGGCAGAGGGGCATGGAGAACATTATCTGAGTTTGGAGGGACCAGTCACACCATTTATAGAGCATGTTTTGGATGCTCAAGCAGGACAGTTATATGACAACAACACACTTTCACCACTGCAGCCTGCCTCACCAGATGAGTCTGACCCACCTATCCAGCCTGACTCACCAGATGAGTGTGACCCACCTATCCAGCCTGATGAGCCTGAGGACCCTGTTCTGACTACACCCCCTGTTCAGCCTGTCGTACCAACTGAAATGTTTCAGTCTATTATCAAAATGACCCTTGAGGATGACATGTCAATGCTTGGGACGTTTAACAGAGTGTCTCAACATTTTAAAGACATTGCAGATCGATTCCATCCATCAATCTATCTAAGGGAAACATTAAGCCGAAGCCTTGGGTTGGACGTCGTTGGAAAGCACACAATTAGTGTACAAAGGTTGTACAAAGCAGCAGGGCGCTTTGGTGGTGTGGCATTAAAACTCAAGGAGCTGTTTGGGAAACATTCCAAGTGGTTTATGGCTTGGCTGGTAATTAGACATATTAGACATGGACAATTTGAAATTACGGATATATTTTGGAAATAGAAATTTTGTTGTTTGTTTATCCTTTTGAGGCAATTTCATATTTGTTTAAAATTAATCTTAGTGGAGAAATTTGCTGGTCACAGCAGCTCTCTAAACAAGCAGAAGACACTTACGTTGTTTAAGGTAGAACTTATATTCATTGGTTCATTATTATTTTAAATTGGCCGCAAGCCTGCATGTGTTGGTTGCATTTATTGTTGTTGAAAGGTTCTATAAATGCATAAATAAAGCTGTTCTTTACCTATTCATCAGCGTTTCTATTTTGTATGTGCATATGTTAATGTTTACGAATGGATTAAATTTTGATACCCAGAGTTTTGTTCTGTATTATAAGAAGCATAATAAGGTTTGTTGGATGTTTATAACTATTCTTGATGTGGTTTTGGTATCCAATAAAAAGAATCTGGAATTTACAGAATATTCTCTGTTAATGCAACCTTTGAATAGTGTACTGATAGTAATTGATAAGTACTGCTACTAGGCTAATACAGTGATACTAATAATAGGCCTAACTTTTACAAATACTTTAAAGTAAAATAAAATACAATTAACAAACAAATAAACAATGCTTTAGAATTGTTATTACGTAATGCACCATGTTATTACATTTTCTAGAGAATAAAAAAGTTGCAAGTGCATTTTGTAATAATCTTCTCAAAATGTAATAACTTATTACATAATGCGGCAAAATTTATTACAAAATGCATTGGGGCAGTTTATTACAAAATGCGGCAGTTTATTACAAAATGCGGCTTTATTACAAAATGAAATGAAAAAGTTATTACATTTTGGACGTTTATTACAAAATGCACCGTTATTACAAAATGCGGCTCAACATGGCTTTAAAGAAAAAGATCCAACAGAATCTTCAGTTTGGAGGACCTTCGTCTTGTTTCTAACCATGTGAGAACATTTGGTCTCTATGAGGATTAAGGTGCGCGCACACACAAGCACACACACAGTGTACTCGGGAAGTCATTCCGCCCCTTTGCACAAGCTTTAATAGCCACAATGTGGAAATCCCCAGACTGAGTCATTGCTTTGTTTTTCCAGTCAGTGGGAGATGTATTATTGACATGATGAAGGAAGAGCGGTTCAGTGCTGAGTGGTGGGAGTTACCCCTTTGAGAAGACTCACATGTACGCTAGGAATGAGCGCCTTTCAATTATACCTGACGTGAGCAAATGGATGGGCACGGAACAGTTCATAATATACAACCTACCTGCTTGTATCAACGAAGAGGTGACGGTCAAGAACAAAACGAAGCAGAGCTGCGTGATCAGTGCATAATTGGATGGGTTAATGAGGGTTGTCAGAATGTGGAACGAGTGCTTTCGTATCCTGGATGCCAAGCGGGACTGGGACAAAATACAGAATTCTGAATCTATTCCAAGTTCAGTGTCACTGCCAGGCCTAAGCAGAAAATATTTGCAGTGTAGAATAACTCTGTGGTCTCTTCCATCGTTGGCTACAGCCAAAAAAGTCCCCTCTGCCATTGCCTTACACCTGATCTTCATGGGGGGGGGGGGGTTCTAATCAGTAATGGTAGAAGTATTTAGATCCAAAGTCACTAAAAGTAGAAATACTGCCATATAAAAATACTCTAATACAAGAACTGAATATGTCACCTAAGTAAAAGTACATCTGTTATTCATAATACAGAAAAGTTATCCCTAAAGAGTTATACTAATATATTTGATATCATTGTTAATGATGTATTCATTTGTAAGTAACATATCACCAGTAGTTGGAGTTAGAGCTGATTTTCAATGTATCATTCATTGTTGGGTAATTTGATTTAATCAATAACAGTAAAGAAAAAGATGTCAAATAAATGCAGTGGAGTAAAAAATTGCAATATTTTGTCTGATTTGTAATATGATTCATGTACTTAGTTAAATTACTACTGTACACTAGTGGTGACAGTTCACTTCCGAATGCAACTACTTCAAATTTCCACCAAAATAAGTTTTAATCCTAAACTTTACCATTCTTGTAATATCATTTGAATTAAAAAAATTAAATTAAATATCAAAATTAAATAAATGTAATATATAGCAAGGCAGTGGTCAGTAAAAGTAAGTACTGTGGTGGTTTAACATGAAAATAAATGCAACACAAGACATAAAAAGGCTTTTATTCCCAGCGTTGTCTTCACGTTCAGAATCGCCTGCTTTTACCCTAATTCCCTAATGTCCCACTGAAAAGGCTTTGAAGGCCTCAAGGTTTCCTAAAACTAATAACAGCAGCCCCAGCAGCATATACCTCTGAAAGCTGATCTTCCAGCTCACTGTCACAACAAAAGCTTTACTAAACATCAAACAGGCTCTTACCAAGCAAGGAAACATAAAAGACTTGTTTTTCTCTTTCTGCTTCTCTGCACACACAAAAAAAAATGCTCTATGGTTTGCCATTTGCTTTTCACCAGCTGTACCACTACGTCAGCTGGTTAAAGATAACTGCATGAAGCATACAGTATATGTTAAGAAGCCTTATACGCAAGCTTACATAATTTCTTGAAAAGCCAATTCTATGTGTTCAAGTGGCATAATGAATACATCATTATAACCATGTCCTGCCAATATTGGACACCTGAATAATTAACATTTCATTTTGAGTAGCCATTATGTTCTAATAATATGCCTCAGGTCACAGGTACATGTAGCACATAAAAGAGAATCCCATCTAAAAATGTCCAATAGTAATTACAGGGCAATCAGATTCAATTATATGTCCCTTCTATCACAGGACAGAGAATAATGAAAGAATGGGAATAATGAAAGAATGGGAATGATCAAAGCAGTCTGCTAACACGTGGCAGGTAATGACAACCAGAGGGGTCACACTGAACCTGAACAAGGACATGTAGTTAGATAGGCAACACAGGAATGTAATGTTGTTGATCATGAGGATCCTTCCACACCAGTGTGCCTTGTTAACTCATACAGTCTGTAGTCTGTAGTTTGAAGTTTGAAAAGCCCCTCAGAGGAATACGTGTTTCAGAAGTGGAACTTCAATGCTAAGCCCCCCTGTGACCCAGGCAGGTGTGTGCTTGAATCAAACTTATCGTACGAAGTATCGACAAGTCAAAAAAATGGCCAATTTGACCGAAAAGCCCATTTGTTCGACAGCCCCTCATCCCAAAAACAAACGCCCATTTTTCCGAAGGCCCATTGCTCCCAAAATACACTCTCCCTGCAACAAACAGAAGCACATGGCTAACTAGCGATAGGCAACTGAAAACATCTGCGAAATGTGCTTTGACTAAAAGTAGGCTTCTCATATTTCAGAAAAATGGCCCCTGAAAGTGTTTTATTATTATTATTATTATTATTATTATTATTATTATATAGTATAATATTTGATTACTATTACTGACGTATGCATATGCAGGCAGCAGTTCAATTTATAATATAATATTTTATTATTTCTGTGCAAACACCATCAGCAGCAGAAGTAGCAGTATAATTAGGGTCAAAGTCTGGCTAGGTGTCTGTCCAGCTGCCATTAGACTTTTTGTTGAGACTGGACTGAGTTTTGGACTTTTGTGCTTTTTGTGCTTCCCCTCCCCCCCTTTGCCCATCTACACACCTCCTTTGAATCAGCCTCATTAGTCTTCCCTGCTGAACAGCTCCCTGCCTTTAATCACCTCATTCCCTTCACATGCGCTTCTCTGCCTTTCTCTCAACCTGCACTCCTTCCCCTCATCAGATTAGTTTGTACTTCACTCTTGTTTTCTGTAGGATTCTTGTGTTTGTAATGTCCAGTTCTGCTTTGCCTTGCCTGCACTGAAACTTCAATTACAGTTGTTTCCTGAAACATAGCCAAACGTTTTGGTTGTAGAACCCACCGAAATGGTTTAAAAAAAAAAAAAAGTTGCTCAAATCATGAAAAACCCGCCCAATGAAAGAAAAAAATGGAGCACCAAATGATATTGCAGGGATCAAACAGGTTAACTGTGTCATATCATTAAGTCCAAGCTTCTGTGAACGCTCTTACTTTGAAATTTAGGTTGGTATAAAACTAAGTTTATACATAAAAATCTTACTAGCTCTGCTTTAATTAAAGGACTAATGAAATGTATTTTTGTTAGATTGTCAAATCGCAACAACTTATGCCAGGACAGGTGGTCTGGAGCCATCATGACCATGATACCAAGCCACTTAGTAAGAACCCAATCCAAGGTAGTGCTGATGGCCACCATCTTTGAGGAAATCATGTCTGCATTACAATCTGTCACGGACAAGCTCAAATGAATGCAAATACAAAGGATCCACGTTGTTAATGTGATGCATTTCCTTTTAAACACAAAAACTGCAGATTGTCAGTCAGTTAGTTTGGAGCTCCTCGAGTGATGGTAGGGTCGGGGGAACAGGAAGTGGGCCACAGACAGCCTGTACAACAACAATCTGCAGTGCGGTGTCTAATCCAGTAACAACTTCTCCCACTGCAGGACATTAGAAGCCTAAATCCACAGACTTGTTTACCAGCCCCGCAGTGTATGAATAATTAGAGTAGAGATTGAATTGATAAAAGCAGGCTATTTGTTTGTACATACCCGAGACTGCCTTCTGATTTATTTCATGGAAAGACGAAGTACTGGGCTTAATAAATGATTTAATTGCTTCTGCAAAATTGTATTGCCATAGATAAATGAGCCAGACTGAAATTAACCAGCTGTCTTTCAGTGTAGACATTAAAAAAGAATTAAAAAAAAAACTTATTCCAAAAGCAGTAAAGATGATGCAGGTACCAATTTAGAAAAACTTAGAATTTCAAATTCATGTTAATTGTGTTGTTGCATTGTCATCAGCGCATACACGTCATCAGTAAATATTAATTGCTTCACTGATCCTTCTTTAATTGTCTTATTTTCATTTCATGGTTAAAAGGTCATCATGTGTGTTAATTAAATTTGTTGCCTTGCTTTATTAGTGCATATTTGCTAATTCTGTCATCCATGTTTTTTAATGATCATGGAAATTAAAAAACAGTGGTTAGTCATATCAAAGTCTGACCCTTTGTCGACCCATCCATCCATCACGGCCTCCTCTCCACGTGGTCTTTGAGGTTTTATAACAATGTCATTCAACTCCTAGCCTTTGCACCTGACACAACATTCATATGACGGATATACACTCGGCAATTGAAGCGTGGTGATTGGATTAAGTGCAGCGGACCGTGAGACTATTGAACCCACGCCATTTTCTGACCACACAGCCAGTGAGCCAGACCTGCTGGACCAAACACCATCGAGGGAGACCAAGTCACCGCTCAGGAGGCGAGGGACGATGCCGAGAGGAATCAAATCAAATCAAGTGTATTTATATAGCCCAATATCAGAAATTATACATTTGTCTCAGTGGGCTTTACAGCCTGTACAGGATACGATACCCTCTGTCCTTAGACCCTCGCATCGCACAAGGAAAAACTCCCTAAAAGATACCCCACAATTAGTCGGGGAAATATAGAAGAAACCTCAGGGAGAGCAACTGAGGAGGGATCCCTCTCCCAGGACGGACAGACGTGCAATAGGTGACGTGTGTACAGAACAAACAACATAGTTAAAAATACAGCATAGACAATCTATGCGACAGAAAACATGATATGATCGTATATAAAAAAGATGGATCCAGGGGGATGTCAATAAAGACTTCCTGGTGTCAGGCAGGACCAGGGCAACAGGTGCAGCCACATCCAGAAGTAATCTTTAATAGTGGCAACCTGCCAGATGAGAGACACAGAAACTCCGGGGATGATGCCCACGATGGTGAGTTAGTAACATGCATTTAAGGGACATGAATGCATATCAATAGAGAGGGAGAGGAGGAGAGCGAGAAAGATAGAGAAAGGGAAAGGAGGAGAGGAGTGAGTCCCCCGACAGTCTAAGCCTATAGCAGCATAACTAGGGGCTGAGCCAGCCGTAACTATAAACTTTATCAAAGAGGAAAGTCTTTAACCTGCTCTTAAATGTGGAGAGGGTGTCTGCCTCCCGAACACAGACTGGGAGCTGGTTCCACAGTAGAGGAGCTTGATAGCTGAAGGATCTGGCTCCCATTATACTTTTAGAGACTCTAGGAACCATAAGTAACCCTGCACTCTGGGAGCGCAATGCTGTAGTTGGTTTATAAGGTACTATGAGATCCTTAAGATAAACTGGAGCCTGACCATTAATCGCTTTGTAGGTCAGGAGAAGGATTTTGAATTATATTCTGTATTTTACCGGGAGCCAGTGCAAAGCAGCTAATACAGGATATGAATATGATCAGGAATATGATCTTGTTTCCTAGTTCTTGTC
>CALSBV010012180.1:1318242-1352461 GCA_943590825.1 Bovichtus diacanthus | reverse complement strand
ATACATATATATATACATATACATACATATATATATATATATATATATATATATATAAATATATATATATATATCTTTGGAGCCACAGAATGGCCTGTTTTTGTTATAGCTGTTGAACCTAATACAATAGAAATCTCCCCCTTCTCTAGTCTCTCTGCTTAGCTGTGGGCTAAAACCTCAATAAAGGACCTCTGTCCTTGATTCACAGAGATGAAACCGATTCAGCTCTTTGAAAGAAAGAAAACGTGTTTTAAAAAATGTCAGAATCTTCTTTAAAAAGGCTCCATTTGAAGCTGCAGCCTCCCACATAGACAGGATATGACCTCTAAACCTGTGTACCGACAGTTTTGAGGGTTGAGAGAATGAAGAGCATGTGAAGCCGGCATTCCAAAGTGAGTTAGCTCTCTAGGTGTTAATAATAAGACCCCAAGATATGTTGTTTAGTGTCAGGGTAGAGAAAGACCTGCTTGTGACAAAGCCCACACCACAATTGTCTGCATTTCAATGGACAACCTATAAAACTGAACCCAAACGGATACGAAAACATCAGACAGGCACAGACACTTTACTGCTGTGAACAGGCAGCTTCCTAATGATATTAATTTGCACTGCACAGCAAAAATATCTATCTTAACAAGTCACTTCTGTGTTATATGGAGTTAGAAAAGTTTTCCTCAAGCAAGTAACTATTGGAAGATGGCCACCGCTCCATCCGGCTTAAGCTTTGCTAAGGTGCTGTGGAAGTATCAAAGAGTCCAAACTGATAAAAGAGAGATCCTGCTACTTTATTTGAGCTTCGGTCTTGAAACAAGTAGTAAAATTCAACCTATTTCCAATACAAACTAATATTATATCGAAGTCTATGGCTGCCAATATTAAAATTATATTAAAATTGTCCTTGTGAGGGCGCATGATTTCGGACAAACCCTTTTATCCTCAATGAACATCATAGTCACTGCTATCACTAAAAATGGGGATTATTCCAACAAGACTACATTATGAGTTTGAGTCAAAGCAATATCAAGGAAACACTATTTATCCTCATTGTGGTTGCTTACGCAGGCCTGCACTCATGCAGTCTCAACAGACCTGGAGATAATGGTGAAATACTTCTATATCCCTAGTCAGAAAAATGATATGAGCTCAGCTATATATTTTGCTTTTCCAAACATGGTCTGCAAGCTAAATCAAATGATTGATCACCATGTCTACATTGGCAGCCAAAGGGATCCAGAATTAGAGCCGGAGCTGTGGCGCTAAACTCATTTCACAAACAGCCCCTTAAAGATGCCTTAAATGGGGGGGGGGGGGGGGGTTTGTTTAAAGAAAAAGCCCCACCAATCCCCAAAATTTTCCCCCCCCCCGATCTACTGCTGGGCACATGGGACTCCGTGAGGCAAAGTTACCGCTGAGAAAATATGCTGGATATTTCATGTTCATGAAACGCCTGAAGCGGAGAAAAGGGAGTACAAACAAAAAAACAAGAGCAAGCTCTGGAGAGGATGCCAGGCTGCGGTTTCACTGTTTCTCAGCTGTATTTCTCAAGTGGACGGAGGGAGAAGAGGAAGGCTCAGAGGAAGACACGATCAGCTTGGGAGAAGATGACAAGAGAGGGTGGAGAGGGTGTCCTCTTCATCCCGTAAGGAGCTGACCTCACTTGCTCCCCAAGCCACTTTTGGGTATCACTTCTCCACTCTGCAGCAACAGTAGTTATGTCTGGGCCTTTGTACGCTCTATAAATAGATGCTTATGTTCCTGCTGAGTGGGAACAAGCTGCACTCGTTACCCCAAGTGGCAGAGAGGAGAATGTGAAGCACGAAATCTCATGGCGATCCCAGCAACGGGACTCCAGCCGCAGTTGAGGATCAACACAAACGGATGCTTTCAGTTATATACAGTCCCCTCCAAAACTATTGGAACAGCGAGGCCAATTTCTTTATTTTTGCTGTACACTGAAAACAATTGGGTTTGACATGAAAAGATGAATATGAGACAAAAGATCAGTATTTCAGCTTCTATTTCCAGGCATTTACATCGAGATCTGTTAAATAACTTAGAAGATAGCACCTTTTGTTTGAAGCCACCCATTTTTCAAGTGAGCAAAAGTATAGGAACATGTGACTGACAGGTTTTTTTTGTTGCCCTTGTCTGTCCTGTTACATTTATTATTCAAACAATAAATAGCACTGAATGTCTACTCTCAGTTTTAGCTTTGGGTTTTGGCTGTGCAGACTGGATTTATATTTTAAAAGGTGTAACCAACATGAAGACCAGAGATATGTCGATGGGAGAAAAGCAAGCCATTTTGAAACTGAGAGAAGATGGAAAGTCAATCAGAGCCATTGCACAAACATTGGCCATAGCCAGTACAACCATTTAGAGTGTCCTGAAGAAGAAAGAAACCACTGGTGTACTGAGCAACAAACCACAAACTGGTAGAGCAAGGAAAACATCAGCAGTTGATGACAGAAACATTGTGAGAACTGTAAAGAAACATCACCAACAACCTCCAGAGGGCAGGAGTGAAGGTATCACAATCCACCGTTCGCTGAAGACTTTGGGAACAAAAGTATGCCAGAAGATGCAAACCACTCATTAGCAATAAGAATAGGAAGGCCAGATTGGAATTTGCCAAAAAAATACAGAGACGAGGTTCAAAAGTTCTGGGACAAAGTTTTATGGACTGATGAGACAAAGATGAACCTTTACCAAAGAGATGGAAAGGCTAACGTGTGGAGAAAGAAAGGATCTGCTCATGATCCCAAACACACAAGCTCATCTGTGAAACACGGTGGAGGTGATGTCAAGGCTCGGGCTTGCATGACTTCTTCTGGGACGGGCTCATTGATGATGTAACACATGATGGCAGAAGTCTACAGAAACATTTTGTCTGCCAATTTAAAGATTGGCAGACAAACTTATCGGGAGATCCGTCATCATGCAGCAGGACAACGACCCAAAACACACAACCAAGGAGTTCATCAGGGGAAAGAAGTGGAAGGTTTTAGACTGGCCAAGTCACTCTCCAGACTTAAACCCTATTGAGCATTTTACCTGCTAAAAGAGGAGACTGAAGGGACAAACCCGCCGAAACAAACAACTGAAAGAGGTGATAGGTGAAAGCCGGGAAAAGCATCACAAAAGAAGAAGTGAAAAAAGTTTGGTGATGTCAATGGGTCGCAGGCTTGACGCAGTTATTGCAAACAAAAGATTTGCAACTAAATATTAATATTATTCACTTTTCACACTATTTTAAGTCTCTGTTCCTATACTTTTGCTCACCTAAAAATGTGGTGTTCCGTTAAAAAACTATGCTATCTTCTAAGTTGTTTAACAGAGCTAGATGTAAATACCTGGAAATAGCAGCTGAAATACTGATCTTTTGTCTCATTCATCTTTTCATGACAAACTCAATTGTTTTCAGTGTACAGCAGAAATAAAGAAATTGGCCTCGCTGTTCCAATAGTTTTGGAGGGGACTGTATGATTAGTCTCCTTTAACACCTTCATGTTGCTTATGTTTGTACTTCTTAAAGCAACAGTTATCAGTAATACTGTCAGCGTGCTGACAGGTTGGATTCAATATTGATATTGCTTCAGATTTTAGATGGTCATAGTTAAGGTCATCCCGAACAGGATTAAATGTTCATCAAACCTCACAAGGAAACTATTTTATGAGAGTTTAAACATGACCTTGTCTTTGTGTTACAATGTGTTTTGAGGTAATTTTCCCAACTGTACAGTAAAATGTCTTGAACATTTGCATGGTCACAGTCAGGGTCATCCTGAACAGGATTACATTAGCAATTTCAGCAAACTTCTGAACGGCAAACATTTATCTATTTAATTTATGAGTTAAAAAATATGGATCAAGTGTTACAAAATCATTTAAGTGACTACTTAAATTGTATATGATCATAGTCGAGGACATTTTGAACAGAAATCCAATACGCTTCTCAGCAAACTATGGAAACTGTTTTAGCAAATTAGGACTTCTTTGCTGATGGTTTTATTAACTGTTTTTAAGCTGTTCCTCATTTTAAAAAAGTGAGAGAAACATAGAGAACAAAGCAACCACATAATATTACATTAAATGACACTATATTTTTGTTGCATTTCAAGCTGACCCTTATTCATGTAATCCGGTTACAGTTTAAACTAATAATGTTCGTAGCTACCCATTTCTTGGCGACACCAGATAAATGATTAAGTCAACTCATCAGGTGCAGCAAAGGTCATTGTGATTAGCTGTTTCCAGAATAAACCTTTATGTTTTCCAGAAACCATGTAGCACTGATAATGCAGGATGACGTCACCCAAACTGTACAATGAGCCAAATACAAATAAATTGGGTGTCTTTAAAGTCCTGCTGACAACAACAAAGGAATTAACGATAAGAACACTTTTTTACTCACGATTACGATTAATCTTATTGGTTGGTTTGTAATAAGTCAACAAACCAATCAACTTTACTTTAAGCTAGGGTGGGTAAGCTTCTTGAGAAGAAAAAAAATGTTTTTGTTATATTTGTTGAAATTCTCTTTACGTCCAGACAGCAATTCATAAATCAAATGCTTTGACATAAAAAAGAAAAAAAATTTGGTATATGCGGCTGTCGCAGGACTGTAATAAGTCCATCCAATAATTTCTTTGGGGCCGAATGAAATGATTGGATGGCGACCTACCTGTTTACCGGCATTATATTACCTGCAAATTGTACTTAAAGTATCAAAATTAAAAGTACTCACTATGCAAAATGGCCCCTTTTCAGAGTGTTAAATTATGGAGCCTTCAAGGTCCCGAAGGATGATACTTTTTTTTTTTTTTTTAATCTTATGCTAATAAGATAATAATTTGTGTAATTCATAATCATGTGCAACAAGATTGAAAAATCAAAATTCAGACTTCAGGGTCTCTGTTAGTTTTGTTGCAGGGCAATTAACATTTTTACAAGTAAATGGGTCTAATCAGCAACATAACTGTGAGGTTATGTTGGGCCTTTAATCCAATGCATCATATTAAATAAATTGATCACATGTTTTGTCTTTAACATCCAAGTAACTGCAGCTGTAAAATAAATGTAGCGGAGTAATAATTCCCCCTGAAATGTAGTGCAGTAGAAGTATATAGTAGCATAAAATGGAATTATTCAAGAGAAATAAAAATACCTCCAAAATCCTTCAGTACAGTACTTGAATAAATGTACTTGGTTACTGTCCACCACCAGGGAAATGCACAGTAGACTACCACTGTTTCAGGCCAGTGCAGCACTCAACTACAGGTGTGGATGCAGCATGAGAGGAATATCAAGAGTTTGGTCTGTGAGCCGAGGACTCTCAATGTCATAGTGCATCTCAATTATTTGAAATTGTGTCATGAAATGTGACACTAATAAGCGAAAGGGGTCCATCACTGCAGGTCATGATAATTTATCATTTTATGAGGCGTGACGAGCATGATTCATCTGCATTACGAGTGGCCTGCCTTGGCACAGGTACAAAGCGTCTCACATCGACTTGGGTTGTTAACTAATGTGAAACGAATACCTTTTTGATCCAGCTCAAACAGAAAGTAATTGTTTTATCCTCTCCACGAAAGGTCTTATCGGCAACAAAAAAAACTGTCCTACAAAAGCAGAAAGACCAAGGTAACATCTTTAAGCTTTTTACCTTCCTGTGCCTTGGAACAGGCCCGTCACTGCCTTTTTTGTTCCCCCTAATGGTTAATCTACTTTCATTAGTGTGACTCATTAAGTCCTTAAATGCCTCTGCTTGCATAATAGCTGTGATGGATGACAGAGAGGAGGCCTTTTGAACACAAAGTACGAAACCACAGCAGGATCCGGGCACCGAGAGAAACACGGAGCAGCTAATGAATGCAGATGTGTGTTGTTGCCTCTTCCTTAATGAAGTGAGGAGCCAGAGCCAGCTGTTTCCTCAGCAGGTCCCAGGGCCCAGCTGTTTTCAAGTGGAAGACGCATTTATATATCCACTGATTTGATTTCAGGATCATGTCTCGCTTGCTTCAGTTCTTTCTTTGATATTGACCATGCTTTTCATTCTATTTTTATATGGAAATGCACATTTCATGTACGCATCATTCCAATCCCTAAATCGAATGTATACAAAATAAATATCCTACATTTTTCTCTGAATCTGGAAATTAGTTCCTGTTGACAGAGTCTATAAATGAAAATTAATTCACCACAGTAGTGTACAATGGGACTGATTAGGAGTAATATATGCACATATGTCCCATGCCACAAATTTGTGAAGTGTGTACTGAGCTTGGCCGTAGAATATCTTGATGAAACAAATTTATGTCAAGACATTCTAGAAAAAAAAAATACAGTTTATACTGCTGACATTGTTTTTCCATTATTATATGATGATAAAGTCTGAGACCTTGCAAAAGCTTTATTTTGGAAAATAAAGCTAGATTTCAAAAAGGATGAAAAAGTATATTCCCAAGGTGGATATGGAGGCTATGCTTATCCTTTTACTTTAACTTTTTTTGTATGGAGAATGTCAGGCTCCTCTGACATCCTGGCTGAATTGACAGGTTGGCTGCAACTAGCAATTGGCTTACATCAAAACATATTTTTATTTTTTAGCCATGCTGACAGATATCAATTCAGGTTGAAATATCTCAACAGCTATTGGATGGATTGCCAAGACATTTGGCAAAGACATTCTATTCCCTTCAGGATGAATTGTATAAGAGTTGGCAAGTATAGGTGTAAGACATGCAACCAAACAAAAAAAATTATATTCATCCTTTTTCAAAAGTAAAAGTAAATGAAAGATGTGAGTTAAGACATGAGCAGCAGTTTCTCCATCTTCTTGACATCAGAAACATTAAATGATGAAACAAATCTCACCTTGAGGTTCATTTAATAGATGTTTTGGAGCTTTCATTGAAGATTATGTAACATGTCACATAATCTTTATTGGCAGATGGAAGTGGAATTGATTTTTCAACTACTGTTTCCACAGTCAGGAATGAACTCTGCGCCTTTTAAAAAAAGGTATAATGTGTAACATTTCCACATTAAAATGTCTAAAAATTACTAGACCTATACAAGATTGAGTTGTGTACTTACATTATCCCAAATGTTTACAACAATTTTCAAACCTGGACAAATCTGTTATTTTAATAAAGGTAACCGCTTGTTTCATTTGGTCGCCTGTAATGGTGACATATCTCCTTGTCTGCCATAAATTACATTTTTATCTTGTTTTAAGTCATATTTTTACAATATACTTTATAGATCTTGGTCATTTTCAACTATATATTTTAACCTGATGAAGGATTTTAGTCATCGGACGACTGTATCTTCTATCTTCTCTAAGTTATCAGAGAAAACAAGCTCAGCGGAACATTAAATGAAATCAACTTTATTTATATAGCCCAATATCACAAATGATACATTTGTCTCAGTGGGCTTTACAGCCTGTACAGGATACGACACCCTCTGTTCTTAGACCCTCGCAACACACAAGGAAAAACTCCCTAAAAGATACCCCACAATTAGTGGAGGAAATATAGAAGAAACCTCAGGGAGAGCAACTGAGGAGGGATCCCTCTCCCAGGACGGACTGACGTGCAATAGGTAACGTGTGTACAGAACAAACAACATAGTTAAAAATACAGCATAGACAATCTATGCGACAGAAAACATGATACAATCGTATATAAAAAAGATGGATCCAGGGGGATGTCAATAAAGACTTCCTGGTGTCAGGCAGGACCAGGGCAACAGGTGCAGCCACGATTCGCAATCCAAAAGTAATCTTTAATAGTGGCAACCTGCCAGATGAGACAGAAACTCCGGGGATGATGCCTCGGATGGTTAGTTAGTAACATGCATTTAAGGGACATGAATGCATATCAATAGAGAGGGAGAGGAGGAGAGCGAGAAAGATAGAGAAAGGGAAAGGAGGAGAGGAGTGAGTCCCCCGACAGTCTAAGCCTATAGCAGCATAACTAGGGGCTGGTCCAAGGCAAACCTGAGCCAGCCCTAACTATAAGTTTCATCAAAGAGGAAAGTCTTTAGCCTGCTCTTAAATGTGGAGAGGGTGTCTGCCTCCCGAATACAAACTGGGAGCTGGTTCCACAGTAGCGGTTAGCTAGCAGCCCCTCCTTCCTATATCCGCCGAACAGCGTTGGAGAAACAATAATTTTGATTAAACTTTGATTGTCACAGTTTTGATTTGGGGACCCCTACTGGCAGAAAAATTACACATTGTGTGTTCAAGCCAGCATTGATGAGAGGACCTTTAAGTGCTCAGAAAGAAACATCTACAATTACATGACAACTGCTGCAGATGAAGATTCTGTAATATGACCGAGATCTCCAAATTAACCTTGTTTTGTCAACAATACACAGAACTGTCTTGGCGAGAGAAAATGGTCCAGTTTGAGGAGTCAGTGATTTCTATGCCTCCACATCAGTGTGGGGGCCGGGTCTGTTTGATTCTTTATCCACAACATAATACAGAGCCAATTTCCCCCCCTGCCAATTTCCCAATCACACATCAGCTCTACAAAGGTCTAACAGAGGGCTCTTAAGGACCGCTTGTAATGCAAATGTTGTTAGAGTTAGGTTTGATGCATGTTCAGTTGTAATGTGAATTTATAAAGCTTTTTTTCCTGGATTTAATATCAGGAGAGCCCATGATTCAAGGCCCCGGGCCAGGGAAGCTGCTGCAAGGGAGGAGACGAAAGATAAGAGACCAGGGCGATTGAGAGATGAAAGCAAAAGAGAAGAGTCATGATGAAACACACAGATAAAGTTGAAAGGGAGGCTGATAAAGGCCATGTACACACTGTTAGAGCCTGTGTCCACAAGATACTCTGCTGTTGTTATTTCATCATTTCATGCGAAAAGCAGTGCTTTAAATGTGGCGCTGCCTTTCTGTTAGTGCCTAGCTACAAGTGGGATGAAAAAAAAGTCAAGTCTGAAGAAAATTGAAAAAGAGAACTTGTGAGGAAGGCACAGTTGGATCAGCTGTGGGTCAGATTTCATTACGTTTGTATTTTGATTTATATGCACTGTCCAAAGAACAATATCTGCCAGCGCAGAGGTAACCTATTATAACCTAGCGCAGATAAAAGGCCTCTGAATCTCCAATTCCCAAGCTGATTTTCATCCCAGTATATCCCAGTCCACTGAGCCGAACGATGGCTGATTCAAACTGAAATCACTGAAATCAAGTATAGGATTTTGCAAAGTGAGGGGCTCAGCAGCCCCCACATCCACAGTGGAAATGACGTCCTTGTATAAATGCATACATTTTGTAGACATTCTACAATTGTGTGTAATATAATGTCCTTTTCATTTAGTCAAATAAACTAAACTAGCATTTTATGACTCTTCAGGTTCATCTTGGGAAGCCTTTGGATGTCAAGATCCATTGGTTTAACCTCTGGCTAAACCACATAAGATTCTGCTGTCATGATATGATGATGGGGAAACGTTTTTTGAATGCATCTGAAATCCAGTGGAGCGTTTAGTCACACACACATAAACACCAAGAGGCAGACAGCACTTTGTTAGGGACCTTCATTGTTAAGCTGCCATTTTGTAAACAGCAGAAAACAATCTGCAATAAAAGCCAAACCAGAATGACAAAAAAAAAAAAAAAAACACAGTCAGTGTTTCCAAGTTGCCAGAAGTGCTATCAGTAATGACAGGTGGAGAAGAGTGGGTTTCATAAGAATGGGCTCCCATGAATCTTATCACATGCTGTCATGCTCTGCAACAGGCCAGCAGTGGAGCTGATGAACGATAACCATGAAAGATGAGACTGATGCAACAGTATTGAAAGCGATTCCATCTGTCTGAAGTTACAAAGCCAGGAGTCATCAAATACCAACACTGACGCTGGTTTTAGCTTTATTACACCTTGCTTCTGGGTCTAATAACACATGATGAGAGTAACTAAGGAAGTGAGGGGGCCGATCTTTTCGCTTGGTGCCAATCATTTACTTCAGAAAGTAAACATGCTAAACTATAATGGTTGAACACGGTAAACATTATAGCTGCTAAACATCAGCATGTTGGCATTGCCACTCTGTATTTTAGTATTTGTACAGCCTCAGAGCTTCTGGCATGGCTGTAGACTCAGAGTTAATATTCTATTTCTCTTCCAATGTCATTGAAGAACGATCTCAAATTGAATGAAATATTGCCGAAAAGATGAAAGTTGAATTTGCTTGATAGTGAAGTTTCGAAAATACAGTAGATTAGCAGGTTGTTTATATATTAAATCATAAAAATGTACTATTTGTGTCAGACCCCTGAGATGATACTGCAAACAGTTCAGACAAGCCTACTGGTTTAGTCCAATCAGATTGCGGTTCATTTATAAACAGCCTCTCAGAGCCGAGGTGGGTCCTGCCTTCATTAGTGAACCATGTAATGGTTGTATTTGAGACTGTTATGATGAGAATTGGGAATTATTTTTGGGTGGAAACAAATCCGATATATCTCCCGCGTTTAATCGACTACTTTTTGGGATTAGTCGGTACAGCAGTAGTGCATGCCCGTGCATGCCCGGCGTACTTTTTGAAAACAGTGAATAAAAATATGAGTGTCTGATCTATTTATAAATACATGTTCATAATCCTGTACATTATCATTATTATTAAGAGTTAATTGCAGATGTGCTGTAGGAAAAGCATCAAGATGGCGAAATTCATGGCCTGCGCTCCAGAGTCTACATGTCCACTTCAAAGCTCATCCAATTTTCTTTGATATCATCTCTGCTATCAGAGATCGGAGGATGAAACAGGATATTGGGACCAAGTTTGCTCAGTGGCATCAGTTTGAGTAGGACCACTAAGAACTGTGAAGAAGGACAGTGTGGCATACCATGGCACAATTTTAAACACAGACAGTGGCAGAATTTCAGTCTTGGTAATATTAGATCTCAGTGATGCATTCGACACAGTAGACCACAACATATTACTAGGCAGACTCAAAAACTGGGTGGGACTCTGGCACAGTACTAAACTGGTTTAAATCCTGCTTAAAAGGACAGGGACTACTTTGTTTCTATTGGTAATTACACATACGAGTGGGAAAATATGACATGCGGAGTTCCTCAAAGCTCCATTATGGGGCCTCTTCTCTTTAACATCTGCATGCTTCCAAAGGCACAGACTATGGAAAACAACAAAATAAGTTACCATAACTACGCAAACGACACAAATTTACATAACCATTTCACCAGGGGACTATGGTCCAATACAAGCACTGAGTAAGTGCATTAAACAAATCAATGATTGGATTTGTCAGAGTTTTCTTCAATTAAACAAAGATAAAACTGAGGTAATTGTTTGAGCAATCAATTAAAAGTCAGCGCTCAGCTTCAATCGGCAATGTTAAAAACAACGGACAAAACCAGAAATCTAGATTTAGTCATGGACTCAGACCTGAATTCACACATTAAGTCCATGGATTTAGCTTCAGTAGACTCGATTACTGTAACGGCGTCTTTGCAGGTCTCACAAAAAAATCTATTAAACGACTGCAGCTGATTCAGAATGCTGCTGCTCAATTCCTCACTAACACAAAAAAAGTGGATCACATCACTCAGTTCTGAGGTCTTTACACTGGCTTCCTGCCTGTCAAAGAATCATCCAGAACTCTCAGGTTGTAAGGGACGGATCTGCTTTCTGTCCCCAGAGTCAAAACTAATCATGGAGAAGCAGCATTGAGTTTTTATGATCTGAAAAAGACTCCCAGAAAACTGCAGTTCCGCTGCAGCTCTCTTAAATATTCTTTTAAAAAATGAAGGTTGAAGACTTTTCTGTTCGCCGCCGCCTTCTATTAAAAGACAATTATGACTAGCAGTCTGTCTGTGTTTAAAAACCCGATGAATTATAAAACAAAGTCCTTATGTCCAGTATCCACAGCAGATGTGAGGAGGGGAAAAAAACGAAAAAAGAAAGAAAAGAAAAGAAAAGAAAAGAAAAACCCTGATGACAGTGAATATGAGTAAAGCTGCTTGCCCTGATAACATCCTTGGTTGTTTACGAAGAACACGTACCATCCAGCTAGTTGTCATGTCAGTGTTGACATGTTTAACATATCTGTCACAGGAGTCTTCCCACCTGCTTCAATACAACCACCTAAAAAGTCTGCACAACTACTGCACTTCATCAGAATGTTGATAATCATTGATTTTAGGAAAAAGGAGGCAAAGACACACTCCTGTCTACATCAATGGAGCTAAGGTGTGAACAGTTCTAGGTTCCTGGAAATCAGCATCACAGAGAATGGTCATCTTGCATATCCACCCTGGTTTAGAAAAGGTCAGAAGCGGCTGCATTTCTTAAGGAAACTTAAGGCAAAATTCCACTTTTTAATTAACTTTCATAGAGGAGCAATAGAAAGCATTCTGACTGGAAACATTACAACCTGGCATGGGATATACAGTGCCCAGGAGGGCTCTGTAGCAGGTGAAAACTGCCCAGAACATGAGTGATAGCCATATACCGAGCGTCAGGTATATCAGTAAGGTTAGGTGCCTGTGCAGAGCCCAAGGTATACTAAAAAACAATACCCACCTCAGCAACAGCCTGTTCACCCTGCTGCAGCCTGGCAAGCGATACAGAAGTATCTGCTGTCATACCTCCAGACTACAGAGCAGTTTCTTTCCTCAGGCTGTGAGACTCCTCAACTCAAAACCATAAACCAAATATTGTCATGTTTTTTTTGTTTATACAGTATAAAAAAGGGACTACAACTCGCATTTTAGTTGTGCAACCCTGTGTTGTAGGATGACAGTAAACAAACCATCGGTGGAACAGTGCAAAATGCAGTCATTATACAGATGTGTAGTCGGAGCAAGGGGCCCCTGGCCGAATTTGGCATCGCGGCTTGTGATTAGAATCGCAAGACGGCCTCTGCTTTCAGTATAAGAGACATGTCCTTCCACACAACGATGAATTCAAGTGTCTGTAGAGGACACTTCTGGAATAAATAGGAGCCTCCTACATGTTCTCTTTTATTTCATTAGCCATTGTGCTTCCAATTCATCTATGACCAGAAGGGTGTTTTCTAGTAGGGAAATCATTTCAGTAAGGATGTGACCAACAAGTGGACGTCCTTATTTATGTGAGAGGTGGAAGGCTTGTGATCTCACAGGAATAATCATAGAA
Source organism: Bovichtus diacanthus (assembly GCA_943590825.1). Classification (NCBI taxonomy): domain Eukaryota; kingdom Metazoa; phylum Chordata; class Actinopteri; order Perciformes; family Bovichtidae; genus Bovichtus; species Bovichtus diacanthus. The sequence goes on along the minus strand of CALSBV010012180.1, from coordinate 1,339,292 downwards.
GACTTCCACGATGTCTAATGTAACATCACGTAAAACAACCATGTTATTTGAAAAAATATACATACATGGCATTGTACTTTATATTTTCCAGTTCATTTTTATTAGGATCATGGCATCTTATTATGGCATTATTAACCCTAGTAAAATAGTAAAATAAAATGATGTACTAGTTTCTCTCTTATGGGACAGTTCACTCCAAAATCCTCTTACCTGTAGTGCTATTTATCAATCTAGAGTTTTTGGTGTGAGTTGCTGAGAGATATTGGCAGTAGAGATGTCTGATGCGAAATTGTTGATAACAAGGTCAGTGGATTATTTTTGGACGCTTTGAGCACCACAAGCCGACACAATCGAATTAAATTATATTCGATAGAAGGCAGACATCTCTACGGCCGATAGCTCCAACACTAGGCAACTCACACCAAAACAATCTAGATTGATAAATAGCTCTACAGGTAAGAGGTTAAATATGTATTTTTGATTTTGTGGCGTACTGAACCATTTAAGATTCTCTTTTTTTAATGTCTCTGGATGAATTTATAGTATTTTCAAGCAAGAAAATGTGTGTCCATGTTCTAATATATATATATATATATATATATATATATATATATATATATGGTAAAAACTTCATGTCCGGTCTGAACAAGAGCATAAATCAGAATAATCTAGAAGACAGGCTGAATTAATTTGAAAGAATTCGACTCTGTTGTAACTATTTTTACATTTAGTAGCTAAAAAGCCAAAGCAAACCAATACTAATGGTAATGATTCTGTGTATGATTTAATAAAAATATTGTATGTTTTAAAACTATATTAAGTTATATTTAGCACAACAGAAATTAGGTTCAGATTAATAAATAATAATTACATGATGGATTTATTAACAGGGGGAAGGGACCCCCAGACCCTGACCCTTTCCACTAGTGTTCCACTGGGACATACTGTATGTACTTACAGAGGACCTCCAGCATTGTACAGAACGTTGATATTGTGTTGCTACTACAACAGTAGCGCAGTGCTTGTTGGATCTTTAATAAAGCTTCCATCCTTCAGCAGATGGTTTTATGAGGTTGATTAAATTACCACCCTGAGAGGTCTTCTGCATTTATGTGCTCAGTGCCTCCTGAGATCATTGGAATTATACATTTTGCATAGTTCCCCAACTGTTTGGCCTACTTTTATATCACAAGTTAGGAGCCCCAACAATCTGAGCAGCAGGAATCCCGCAGCAGCACTTCCTGTTAAGAAGAATCAACCCCAGTGGAAGGGGTCAAGGTGATCTTTACTGCATACCAGAGCATGGATTCTCTCTAAATTAAATTAGCATGCTTGCAAGTCCATATAGCCCCGGTTCAGGGGGAGGCATTGCTGCTTCAGTGACAGGGGGTAACAGGTCAACTCACACTCTCCAGACCACTTGATGGTGTTATTCCAGGAGCAACCCCCAAGCGGTTTGCTTTGTTAATGCAACCTGAAACCTCCATCTACGAATAGGACATATGCATTCATTCTAAAGTAAAGGATTTGTCGATTATCATCAGGTCATGATACTCTGTGCATTTCAGGCGTTATTTATGTCAAGATTAACTTTATGTTACCCGCCCTTTGTGTCTACCGTTACATTACTCTACATCGGTGCCCTGGTTTGGAAACACCGACACCCCTTCAGGCGAGGCCTTTTTGATTTTAAGGATGCAAGACAACTTTATTTTTAAATATACAGTTGGCCTATCGCAGGGTTTCATTTACTTCTGTGAAAAGAACAAAATTTAATTTTAAGTTTGGATTATTATTTAAGATTTGTTTAATCTCACAGGATAAGGGCAAGTGAAGACATGAACACAAGCAGCTATAGTCACATAGTCTTTCTGTTAAACAGCTTAGTCCTGCATTGGGAGAGTACACAGTTAAAACAACCAAACAGCTCATAGAACAACAGCCAAGCGTCAGGAAGTAGAAAAGACTACATTTTTCAAAAAGAGAAGCCTACTAAGTATGAACAATTGTTACAATTTACAAAAAAAAAAAAAAAAAGAAAAACAAACAGAATTGTATTGAAAAGTTCATAAAAAAAATAATAGGGTGTTGGTAGTCGAATGGTCTAGTGGTTAGACTTTCAAATAGAATACTGGAAGTTTGTGAGTTCAATGCTCAATGCTGCCACCATTGAGCCCCTGAGCAAGGCACTTAACCCCAAGTTGCTCCAGGGGGACTGTCCCTGTAGTCAGTTCACTGTAAGTCGCTCTGGATAAGAGCGTCTGCTAAATTATCTGTAATGTAATAACAGCACAACAAAACTGATCTCTGATGCAATATTAAAAGGAAATAATTTGCTCCTGCGTTTATTGCGTTCATTATTTGTGTTAACTGTACAGTTGCTCTGCAGTGTTATCGTTATGCATTGAATATAATGTGGAATATCCACAAAATATGCCACTTAACATGAGTCAGAGGTTGTCAGTTTACCTCATGATAGAAAAGTTGTCCCTGAAGGAAAAAGGTTGAAAACCACTGCGCTACAGGATGACTTTCAGCCAAGACCAGAATAGATGAATGACGGTTGGTGGGAACAAACTAAACTAATTAACTAACTAACAAACTACATTGCTTTGTAGTCCACTGGGGCTACTGCCACAAACATAGACATTACAAATGTATGGCTTTAAGGGCAGTTTTCCATTTGCCCAGTAATACTGTGCGGTGTCTCCGGCTGTAGCTTAGTTTGCCAGTGCAGTCAGTGATTAGGTTTTGTTTGTGTCTCTAAACAGGCACAATGGTATCAACTGCCAAACTCTCCCTAAAACCATAAACATTTCTGTTCATGTATGGTTAATTAAATGTGATATGTGTTAATTAGTCAGGGGTGTTAGTAAGCATAGTTTTGAACTTTGGACAGAGGCACATCAGTAATTTTCCCGTTCCAGGTCTTTGTGCTAAAATAGGCCAACCACGTTCCAACTCCATACATAAAGGGAGATTATGTAAGCCTGCGTCTGCTCATATTCTTATATTTGTGGCCATCCTAACTTTGGCAAATGTTCACTATGAAAATTTCCCCCTCTGTTTTGGAACCGTCCTCCGTGGGAACTGGCTGGCTAAAATTATTATTATTATTTTTCTTTTTTTTTTTATAAATAGTTGCCTCCTGGAAGCTTGGTGATTTAGTGATTAATGCAGAGTATGCTCTGGCTACAATTGATATAGGAGAGACTTGTTCGAGACTAAATGTGTAAAATGGAAGCTCTACTGGCATGTCTGCCCATTTTAACACTGAGGGTTATATAAAATTTGATGATGGAATTCAGCTAACTCGTTTGCTTGGCTGTGTATTCCATCAAACCATCCAATATGATTTTCGATTCATACTGGATGGTCAGGACACAAGCATGGATGGTAGATTTAAGTACTGTGGCCAACAAGATGGGGTAATTAAGGTGATCCAAGGCAGAGGGTATTGTAGAAATTGGAAGCGGTTAAATGGTGGGTCTGAAGGCAACAGGCTTCAACAGATGAAAGGCTGGCAGAAACACAGAGTAGCCTGCAGAAGACTTTCCAGAACTGGGACGAGAACTGAGGGCCACCATCGAAAACAACTTCAGGGGGGAGATATGCGTTAAAAAAAACATGCTGCAACCTAAGCTGAGCATTCTCCTTTGTAGTGGGGAGTTTGCCCAAGGTGATGAAGTGGGCTGCTTTGGAGAAGCGATCTACTGCTGATGGTGTTGTTGTCATCAGAGATGAGTAGGCCCGGTAAAGAAATTAAAAGAAAGGTGGGACCAAGGTCGATGTGGGGGGAGGGGGGTTGTAGTAGCCCAGATGGGCCTTGGCGAGAAGACTTGTTTTGGGCACAGAGGGAACAGATGGCAACGCAGGACTGTGTCTGGAAGCATGGAGACTGTGTCAGGAAGCACTGGAGACCCGGAGAACGGACCAGGTCTAGGACAAATAATCTATTGCCTGGAATGTCTCTGGAACAGGAGCTTGGCACTGTGCATTTAGGACAATCTGCTCAATGTCCATTCAGCCAACTCTTGCTCTCAGTTGAACAGCTAATACAAATGTGCAATGTCTGGCCATTTTAAGTGCGTGGAGGTCAGGGACATGAGAATGGGCACAAAGTGCATCCAAGTTCTATGTGGGAGACCGAAGTTGCCGTCTTATCACAGTCCTGTGATTTTAATGTTTCCTATACCAAAGCTGCATTTGGAAGAAATAGTCCTACTGCTTCCAGTCTGGTGTTCAGCGCATAGAAATCATATCGACATTGATTTCATCAGAAGGTAAACAAATGTGGAGTTCCCAAACTATAGGACATTTCCCATGAGAGATAGATGAGATCCACATTCCGTGTCTGCCCCGTTTCTTTCTTTTCCCCACGCATAGCCCTTAACCATGAACACAGATGAGGAATGAGGAGTCTAAAGCAAGCAGGCGGGCATTCGTTCATCATATTTTTCATCGTGCCGAGAGGAGTCGTGGCTGTACACACACACAAACAAGCATTGTGTGAATGCTATGTACCTTCTGCAACTGTCTAAGGAAACTGTGACCTGGGAGATGAATGTACTAACTTTTTTTCCTCCGACACACACGTGCACATTTTTCCTGTCTCTTCCACTCTCTACACAAACCTTTACACCTCAGAGTGTTCAGTGTGGCAGGAATTATCAGCCTTCACAGCAGATAGAATAACAAGCTGGAGTCTGGCTTGCGGTGAGATCGCACTGGTATGTAATCACAAAGAGAAGGGCTATACTCACATGTTAGATAGAGCCTGTGTGTATATTCGTGTCTATACATACTGAGAAAACTGAGGGAAACAGAGCAGGGCAGAAGGGAGTGGGTTAACCAAACAGTGTTCACAACCAGCCAAGTGGCTGCTATCGGTGAAGCTCGGTTTATTTACTAAACCTGGAGACGAGAATGACGCCATGCCACGGGGCCACATATGTTGTGTGCAGTGGGAGAAGGGATAACATGAGGAGAGGACAGCTGGGGTGTTTCATTACAGAGGAAACCCAGTGGGACAGAGCAATGCAGATACAACACCTCTGTGGAGAAGATTTACTCCACCTAAAGCATCCAATAATGATACTGCAGGACATCAGGACACTTATATTTTATCATCTGTGACCATCAGGTATAAGAAACAAAGGTCCACTAAACTCACGTCATCGCATATACGACACAGTATCCTACATTGGTGGAGGTAATTAAGTACATTTACTAAAGTACTGTACTTAGGTATAAATTTGAGGTACTTGTACGTTACTTGAGTATATCAATTTAGTGCTATGTTATACTTCTACTCCACTACATTTCAGAGGGAAATATTGTACTTTCTACTCCACTGCGTTTATTTAATAACTTCAGTTACTAGCAACTTTTTAGATTCAGACCAACAATACAAAATATTCTTATAAATGATATAAAATATAATCAACAAATAAATAAGTATTATTATAAGGGTAGATAAGACTTTATTGATCCCTGGGTGAAATAACACAAGCTACCAAGCGGTATATAAAGTAGCTATCCCCACCTTTACCAGCTGCAACATTAGAAGGACGAACACATGAGTCAATCAATAATTATAATCCACTAATATTTTGGCAATATATTATCCTGAAATGTGTCTTTTATATTTGTTAACAACCACAACAAGCGTTATCACACATCTGTCCCAAATATATGGGCTAGGAAGGGCCTACTAAACATACCAGTAGGTTAAGGGGGATGTTATCACCCCCATTTATTTCAGTGAGCCAATGTTGGTGGAGCCCAGTCAGCTCACGTGATGACCACTAACGAAACTGCCCGAAAGAAGAAGTACAACAACTACCAAAGTACTTGCATTGATCGATTGCTTCTATACTCTTTACGACTAAAGGAGCAGCATACCTTTCAAACCAGGTGTGCTTAAAAAACATTTTAATTTTCTTTTACTGTCTGTAAATTTAATGTATGAGGATATAAACACAAGTTTTCCATCACTGATCAGGGTTCTATCTGTTAACACTTTAGTTCAGTGCAATACTTTTCTTTTATTTAAACTGAAAATGTTCTCTGTGGCAGAGCTTTTTTCTTCATTGCCCAGACGATATTGTATAGTAAAGATATAACAGCCACACACACACACACACACACACTTCTTAATAGGGTTTGAAGTGTTCTGAGCAAGCCCGTTCTGTGAAATCCTACTCAGACATCAAAACCACTAATCAGGAAGACAGTTTGTAGGAAGAAATATTAGGCTATATCATATTTGTTAGGGGTAAGAGTCAAAAGCCTAATATTTAAAGGTTCATACTGCCTCTATTACACTTGTCAAGTGATATTTATTCACATTATATTCATATATATATCTACCAAGCATCAGTGATACCGGTGAGGTGAGGCGCCTGCGCATAGCCCAAAGGTTAGCCTATCGAAAGACGATACCCAACCCAGCGACAGCCGGTTCACACTGCTGCAGTCTGACAAGCGATAAAGAACTATCCAATGTTGTACCACCAGACTACAGAGCTTCTTTTTCCCTCAGGCTGTAAGATTCTTCAACTCCTCTTCTACCACGAGATAAACGTCTGACCTTTCCAGTCACTGTAATGAGATGAAATTGGTAATCACTCTTTTCCTAGTTTAACTTTTCTCTCTCTGGGCTGTTGAGGCTCTCGAGGCCATTTTAATTCCCCTTCATTTAAAATTTACATTTGATTGATCTCAACTGAAGCCGAGTGATTGTGACAGAGGATATACAGTGGAGTGGAAATGATGGTGAGAGTAAAACATTGAGGAGAGTAAATGGATGAGGAATAAATGGAGGGAGGGAATAGTAAGAGGAGATGATAGAGGGAAGCAACAGAGAAGAGGGCGAATGGGACACAAGTAATCAAGACAGGATGGACAATTTAAGATTGGAGGTGATGATGGAAGAATGTAGTTTGCAGTCATTGAGCCACTTGCTCTTTAGAATAAATGTACAGTATTTTTCAACCGTGGCCTTATTTTCATAATGGTATCCATTCTGACTGTGGCTCATGCTAACTTGCGATTTGGGAAATGGCATGCGGCAAATATTTTTGTACATTTTTCACCCCACATTTATCCCCAAAGAGGGGGCATAGTAATTATCCATGGGCAGTGACAAATAAAACGTACGCTAATACTGAATGGAGGCCATCCTTGCACCACCCCTATATACCTATAGGGGTGGTGGTGGTATGTTACTTTTGTGCTTAATATATTTGGTACCAATAAAATCGTGCCAGAATTTCAATGTAAAGTAAACTATTTAAAAACACATTTTAGTACCTCATATTCCGATGGTAATATTACTTAGCTAACATATCTTACTTAAACATAATTATTCGTGGGCCCACACACACTCACACCAAAACAAAAAAAATGGCAGGTCCGGTGTGGCCGACAGAATCCATATCCCAACACTGAGTAAACGAGTAGCCTACCTCACTGTCCGAAGTAAACGGTCCAAACGAAAACCAGCAGGCATCAGAGGTGAAGTCCTCGTCCACAAAACCAACAACTTGCGGGCAGCGGAGGTGAAGGTCTCACCTTAATCATTCATTTGGTCTTTTTTAAACTAAATTAATTTTAGTTAATTGCCTTTCCTCATTAATTTTGTTCAATTTATTAGGAATTACCTTTTAATCCCATATATTTTTTTCTCAGGGCTACACCCTCCCCCTTCTAGAATATTTGATGTCCTCATCAAACTAAAAGGTTGAGGCTAGATAACCTGAATTTGTGTGTACTGCCACTAGTGCACAACCACTAAGTAGGGCATTGACCTCCATTAGTCCTTCAGCTTGTGCTTTCCAGTGACACCAAAGTTTCTCAGCATCACACAATCTCCTTCCTCCAAGACTTGCTCTTTAACCAGTTTGTCATGTGCTCTTTTGTTTCTTTGTGGTTCTTGTCAGCAGCTCCTGTAGAGAGTGGGTAGGCTTTTTGGAGATCTGCTACATTGTTTTCCCTCTCCTCAAACACTCCAAAACAGAGGTCCACAGGTAGACTAGCTTCTCTTCCGAACATGAACAGATTAGGCGAGTAACCAGTTGCATCATTTCTGGTTCAATTCTAGGCGTGCACCAAATGACTGATAGTCTGACTCCACTTCTGCTTTTGAGTTGGATTAAGCATGGATAAAAGGGTACGGTTGAATCTCTCTGGTTGTGGATCCCCCTGGGGATGGTAAGATGTTGTTCTAGAATTACAGATCCCCAATATTCTGAGAAGGTCCTGGAACAGTTTACTCTCAAAATCCCGCCCTTGATCTTAATGTATCTGTGCAGGGAGTCCATCATGCACAAAGTACCGCTCACAGAGAATCTTTGCTACTGTTGTTGCTTTTTGGTCTTTTGCAGGAAAAGCTTGGGTGTATCTAGTCAAATGATCAGTCACCACAAGGATATTTGCAAACCCCTGGGAATCAGGTTCAAGTGACAGAAAATCAATGCACACCAGCTCAAAGGGACCATGACTAGTTATCTGGTTTAAAGGCACAGCTCTCTGAGGGGGTGTCTTTCGGGCAATACATCTTCCACAAGGCCAGTAGAATCGGTCTCTAATGAGATCAACTGTCTTGTCCACTCCTAGATGTCCAGACTCATCTTGGAGAGATCGTAGCACAATGGGAACATACTCCTTGTGAAGGACAAGTTGGTGTACCTCAGTATGCCTCAGTCCGCATCAATGTTGCTAGTGCCTGGTCTGTATTGGAGGGTGAAGTTGTATGTTGACAGTGCAGCTAGCCAACGGTGACCGTTGCATTTAACTTGGCTGTTGTGAGAATATACAGCGGGTAAAATAAATATTGAACAAGTCACCATTTTTCTCAGTAAATATATTTCTAAAAGGTGCTATTGACAAGACATTTTCACCAGATGTCAGTAACAACCCATGCAATCCACAAGTGCAAAGAAACCAAAACAAATACGTTCAGAAATTAAGTTATGTGTAATAACGTATTAACACGCTTACTGAAATGTATTTAATACTTCGTACAAAAGCTTTTATTGGTAATGACAGCTTCAAGACGCGTCTTGTATGGAGAAACTAGTCGCATGCATTGCTCAGGCGTGATTTTGGCTCATTCTTCCACACAAACAGTCTTCAAATCTTGAAGGTTCTGTGGGCCTCTTCTATGAACTCTGATCTTTAGTTCTTTCCATAGATTTTCTATTGGATTCAAGTCAGTTGGATTGGCTGGGCCAGTCCAGCAGCTTTATTTTATTTCTCTGAAACCAAATGAGTTTCCTTGGCTGTGTGTTTGGGATGATTGTCTTGCTGAAATGTCCACCCTCGTTTCATCTTCATCATCCTGGTATATGGCAGCAGATTTTTATCAAGAATGTCTCGGTACATTTCTCAATTCATCCTTCCTCCAATTATATGAAGTTTGTCAGTGCCGTATGCTGAAAAACAGCCCCACACCATGATGTTCCCACCTCCAAACTTAACTGTTGGTATGGTGTTTTTGGGGTGATGTGCAGTGCCATTTGACCTCCAAATACGGTGTGTATTATGGCATCCAAAGAGTTCCATTTTGGTCTCATCTGACCAGACTATGTTCTCCCAGTATTTCACAGGCTTGTCTAAATGTTGTGCAGCAAACTTTAAATGAGCTTCAACTTGCTTTTTGCACCGGGTGCTTTTTAATACTTTTAAAACTAATTGAAATAGTGTTGCTTATAAGTTAGTAAACCTATGAACTAAAACATAGCACCTTCAATTATTATCTTGATTTAATTACTGTAGGTTGTCTGGATCAGGAGCCAACATATAACTAAAGTATCCCAGCAGTGCCTCCATTTTATGTAGCACCCCAGCACTCTTTATTGTGTCTAATTATTATTATTATTATAAATTAAAAGCGACCCTAAAAAGGTTTTCCTTGTTAGCACTAGAAAAAAATAAGTGACCCAGACAAGTTGACCGAATTGAAATAAATGTTTACTGACCCTTTTTTTTTTTCTCAAACCCTAAAACACAAATAACAATCAAGCTATTTCAAAATAAGGAAAGTTGTCCTTTAAAATAATAATAATAATAAATCAACAGAAATACCTCCACCAAAAGAGCAGATTAATTTTGCAAACTAAATCATATCAACGTAAAGTAAACAATTTAAACACATCTTAGTACCTCATATTCCTATGGCAACATTACTTAGCTAACATATCTTACGTAAACATAACAATTATTCGTAGGCCCACACACACACTCACACCAAAACAACAACAAAAATGGCAGACCTGGTCCGGTGCGGTCGACACAATCCATATCCCAACTCAGGGAGTAAACGAGTAGCCTACCTCACCGTCCGTAAACGGTCTAAACGAAAACCAGCAGGCAGCGGAGGTGAAGTCCTCGTCCACGAAACCAAACGACAACCAGCGGGAAACGGAGGTGAAGTCCTCGTCCACGGCCAAACTCCGACAGTCCTTCCCGGGCAGCTGTGCCGGCCTTTGTTGTCGCGGTAGCGTACTTGCTAAAGTAGCTTAGCCGTTAGCACTTCCATATCAACTCAAACAATAGTTGCATAAAGCTCGAGCACTTAAAACAGGTCAAGTGGCGTTGATATAAGCCTACAATTTACAGAAAAACAATTATTGTCACCAGAATAAGGATCTACTAATTTGTCTGCTTTTGTGTCTTTCTCTCGCGACTCACAATCGCTGGTCTCTTTTCTTCTCTCTGCAAACCTTCTTCCCGCACTCTTTCTGACCTCGACCAATCATCAAAGGCCGCGATAACAGATACGTGCGTCATCCAATAATATTTAATAATAAATAATAAAATAGTTAAGCTAACTTAAGGTACACTATGTGCACTTTTTAGGCATAACGACTGTTTATTATTGATTAGATACATTTACTTGTTAAACCATATACATTTCACACTTACATTTGTTTATGTTTGAGGCACCTTAATCATTCATTTGGTCTTTGTTAAACTAAATAAATTTCAGTTTAATTGCCTTTCCTCGTAAATTTTGTTCAATTTATTAGGAACTACCTTTTAATCCCTTATATTTTTCATCACGGCTGCATATATGAGCTGTATTTTTTCAAATGCTCAAAAAGTCACAAAGTGTTCAACTTCTATTAGTAAGTGCTGTAGTGGATGCCAATTTTTCCCAGGAGCAGGATTCATTTTCTAGAAAGACCAACGAAACAAATGTTAAATGAGAGATTGTATTGAGTGACGTCAGGTCTGTTTCATTTAGATACAACAGCTAATCTCAGGAGTTATATTTCTGTGTTTATTCATGTAAAATTTAAGTTTATTTGGCTTGTGCTGTTGCCGTGATGTTTCGTCTGAGTCCACGTTGCCCAAACCCTGTATAGTAGATCGCTTTGGAGCTAGCTACAATAGCTAATCCACGCGGCTAATTTTTTTTTTTTAGTCAGACAAGTGTTTGAATTGATTCACAGAAATGTCAAATTTTGGAAAGAGTTTGCGTTTTCTATATCTCTCCATCGCAGGAGTGCAACGTCAGTGTGACCCATTTGTCAGAATGCCTACAATTATGAGCATAACAGCTAGCCAGGTTGAAAAAAACTCAGATTTCCCCCACAGGATTTCAGTAGCACCGGCAGAGAACAGCTTGTCTTACTGACAGAAAATATGTACATTTCCCTCATTTTGATGTCCTCTGCCGTTGAGAGATCCATCTGAATTTTAATGTTGTGAAAATAAACACCGCAAGATGCAGTTTCCTCCCTCTCAACTGTCAATCACAAGTTTCCTTTTCTCATGTCTAACCCTGTAAAAAATGTAACAGGACTGGAGAAGATCAACTTGTACATCTGGAAGTTGACATATGACAAGAGCTGTGAAATTCAAGCCACACGACCAAACGTGCAACGCGTTAGTAAAGTCAGGCTACATTTTTAGATGCCGTGTAACTGACATTACTGGGTCAGTTCCCGGATGACTTGTGCTATTGTTCCAACACATTTCAGTGTCACAGATAGACATTTAAATGACAGGAAGTAACTAGAAGGGAATGACACTCGGAGAGCGCAGACCTCCGTAAGGCTGTTTCCACAAGTTAAAAATAATGCGTGTATCCACCCTGTGATTCGCATCTGCTCCAAAATGTTATGGGTTCTTATTTGCCTTTACTACATGCTTCAAACAAGTTTCGGGAAAATTGGACCAGTAATTCTTCACTTTACACACAGAAAACATGAAATTTGGCTGAGGTAATGAGAAGATCCAGGCTTACTTCTGCGCGGTGATACATTTGGCGGGTGTAGTTCAAGAGAGAGAAAAAAGTTCCTCGATGAAACTGCTCACAACGTCTGAGGATTATCTCGACTAACCTGGTCATTATTTTTTGGATAGAGACATTGCCATTAAGTTTTCCAAATGCATTTCTTTTGGGTTAGACAGCTCTACAGCTTAAATCTCCAACACCTAAAACAATCTAGAATGATAAATAGCACTACAGATAAGAGGGAAAATATGGATTTTGAGATAAACTGCCCCTTTAACTACAATCGTGTTACATACAAAACCCATTTCCACCACATACTGCTAGCATTACAACCAAAGTTAAGTTTTACAGATGAAGGTAATACACAGGGGCTTAACATTACACCATTCAACAAAAGTGATTTGTATCAATCAGTATCAAATAGAGCGGATACACTGATGCACGTATCGTAGCATAGTCCACTGAAAGAGATTTTTGCTGATGTATTTCATCTTAAAACTCGTAAAAATCTAAAAAAATAGGAGGTGAAAGGAGTCATTAACAGACAAACATCCCAAATAAACTGAATAGATCCTGAAACATCTGGACAGACACACATTTATATAACGACGCATCAATAACAGCAGACACTGAAGAATGTATAAAAGAACATCATTTATTTACAAATAGATATTTTTTGCAGTGATTCCAAGGTTTCTGTAAAAGATTGTCATACTAAAACACGCTTCGGCCGTGTCCAACTTGAATTGTACAACAAGTGTGACACAGTGAGGATAAAATACATGCACATATCTGTACACTCTGTTCCTGTCACCAAAATAGATCTTATTACAAAAGATAGTGCTCAATATAAACATCTGTGGAGTTCGGTTTCATCAGCGGACTTGCTATTCATTTTCCACAAGTTCAGAAAATGCACATTTGAAATTCTCTTCCTCTGGGTGTCGTGTATTAAAATAACGGAGCTGCTGAAGCTCTGCAAAAATAGACTCTGCAGTCTCTGTCGATGCTGCTCTCTGCATATTAATACGGGTTCACCATCTTAAACAGCAAATACTGATGTGTTGTTGTTGGCTGAGGACACAGTTTGGGAGAAAAATATGAAGTGTTTCTTTTCTCTTCGTCTCTTATTACAGCAGTTAAAGGCAAAACTAGTGTTTCCCCCTGATTGTGTCTGAGGTTAAGCCGGTGACAGGAAACTGAGACGCTAAAGATCAGGCAAAAAAATAATAATTTATTCTGAGTGATGGCCTGTTTGAGAATAATATCTGGAGTTTCTGGGCTGGACATGGTGAAACAATGCATGAGCACACATTGAGTTATAAAGGAAATAAAAAAAAGGGAGAAAAGGAGCAACCTTGACCTCTACTTTTTTTTTCTTTACAGAAACAAATTAAGAGATATGGATTGGTGAGCTCGAGCAAACACTGGCAACACTGGTGTGTGCCTTTTCTAACAGGAAAGAACGGAAATTGAAGTAGCTAGTGCAAAACTCGACACAGAACAACTAGCAACATGTGATTAAATCTATAAAAATAATCCATCTTCAAATTTGTCAGTTTTTCTTAGCAGGATTGGAGGAAACGTGTCTTTTAATTCTGCATAAAGTGATTGTTTCCCCTTTGGAAAATAGTGCTGCAGAGAGCAATAATAAGTCTGATTTCTCAAATTGATCTATGATCATCATTCGATGTATGTAGTTCTTTTTCTTCTTTGTAAATTAAAGCCAGTCCGTCCATAGTAGTATTTGACAATGTTCCAATCTGGCACCTACCAGTGGCAGCAAAAAAGAACAACAACCATGTGGAAGACAGAAATGCACATCGCTACACCCACAGAAAAAAAAAAAAAAACACTACAGAAATATCCGTTCCCAGGACACGAAGACTGAAAAGCAGAAACTACCAGGAGGCCAAAGTCTGAAGAAGAAATGAGCCAATCTCAGTGAAAATTGGTTTCAAAGAGAGATACATTGCATGAGAATTGGAAAGATGCTATGATTACATGTATTGTTAAAAACCACACAAAGTGGCTTTATATATTTAAGTTTGAAAAAAAAAAAGGTTTGAGGCATATCATTAATTCTATACAGTCAAGTTGAATCTCAACCTTAAGCCCAATTCTATATTTTAAACATGAACTATACCCATATATATGTGACTTATTGACACTCACTGGGGTCCTGGGAATGAATATAAAAAAAAGAACGGGGTGAAAAACATCATCAAGTCACAAAAGAACTCTCCAGTGAAACCATGTCTGGACTTCCAGCTCTTTAAGATGCTCTATTAATAAGTGAATCTTGGGTCAAAGCTTTTAAAAGACTATTGTTTTAAAGCATGGTTGTGGTGTAAGAAAATAAATCTATAGTTGAGCAACGAAATGCACAATGTGGGAGGCAGAACTAACTTAAAAAACCTTTCAACAGGGATCCAGCGTCAGTGAGAGTCTCACCACAGGGTCCCTCCTCTCTCGGGCCATAATTGTGTAGACGCTAAAGTAAAAATAAGTTAAGCGTGAATTGGTTTTCCAGTGACTGATGACTGATGTCATGCAGGCTGATGAACAGAATGGAGAGTTCCCTGCAGCACCTCTGCCTCGGACAAAGTGCTCGGACGCCCCCTGCTGTCCGCTTCAGGTAGTTAAGGTGCAACTCACATCACTAAAGTTCCACTTGTCCAAGTTCACTGCCTGCCATGAATTCGTACAATGCCAAGAGTAATTAATATACACACACGGCCATGTTCCATCTAAAAAAATAATAATAATAATCTACTGTGTTTCTTGCTCAGTCACATGAAATGGGTCCAGACTTTCCCACATACAGGATTTATTGCTGAGGACCCAAGCAGCCCACTTCCTCTTCACAGTACAAGTATCGCTAATAGAGTGTTTTTGCCATTTTTCTGTCACTCTCAGAACCACCTCAAACATCACCAACTGTGAGCAGCTACAAATAACTTCAACAAGTGGAGTGTGTGTGTGTGTGTTGTGGAGTGTGTGTTGTGGAGTGTGTGTGTGTGTTGCGTGTTGTGGAGTGTTGTGTGTTGTGTGTGGTGTGTGTGTGTGTGTGTAAATCAGTCCGCTCAGTTTGGTCGTTTCACAGCGAGGACACAGGCTGGTTGTGCCAATCACTCTAAAAAAGGCTCAATTAAATAACATTTTTTAAAAGACAAAAAAAAAGCCAGTGATGCACCTTGATGTCCCCTCGAGAGAATGAGAATATTCCAGGACTGTGCAGAAGTCTAGTGCACACAACTAGAAATGTCTAAAACGAAATGGTGGTCATAAACAATATTAAATTGAGTGGGAAAACATTTTCTTCTTAAGTCTCACTTTGTTAGTTTTGGCCATTATTTCTAGCTGGTTATGACGACAACTATTGCTAAGGTCTGGTGAAGCAGAGTATCGGTACGCGGCGAAAAATTGCTGTTCTCTACATTAAATTGACGCCCTGTGGAGTTTCCTCGGAAGTTAAGATTCAAAATTTGGGGTTCCTCACCAACACACCGTGTGCATTTTGACGCCTAACAAAGCGTTGAATGTGTTTCCTTCCTCATAGCATTCGCAAAGACAATTTTATGCTGCGTTTCTTGGCACCTCACTGCCATCAACTGTCGCCATAATCGAAACCGGGACCCACTCATAAAAAAAAAAAGACATGGCTGCATCTCGCTCCTAGTGGTCAGAAACTCCCAAGGGTTACCTTCCGAGGCAAAACTGTGGATTCACTTCTAATCTGCGAGTGCTTGCGTTGCTGCTTTGAACTCTGAAGCCACTCGTGCGAGTAAAATGTTTTCAGAACCGACGGGAACGATGGCCAAAAACTATTCATGCAAAACCTGGGTTAGAAATAAATAAAACATTTCCCCTTTAAGTAGCTCAGGCGCTGCTGGACAGTTTTCAATATTAGCTTTAGTACAGGTGTGAACACGATGACCTTTCCTGGCTCTGTATTGTATTTATACATGTAGCAGCATGCAGTGCAGTGCTGGGCGCTTTCCTGCATCAATTAAATGACACCCCGAGTGTTGGGAGTCTTACTTCAATTAAAGGAAACATAAAACTGATAGTAACACCTTTTACACCTGCAGATATACTGGGGAAGAGACAGCCACATTCTAATAATGGCTGGTTTAGAGATTGTAAGCTCCTATGGGCAAGATGCTTGGAATGGGAAAACAATTAGCAAATGGAAACAAGGCTTAGAAGCTTATTTTAGAACCTCAAGCTAAAGATCCTTGAGAAAAAAACAAAAAAAAAAAACAAGCTGCCATTTGACAACAACCTCCAGCTTTAGGACCAAAACATACTCTGTGGAAGGACACAAACTCAAGTTCAGGAGTTGCCGTGTTGGATAATACATGTCCCATAAAATCCTATAGTTTTGGATTAATACTATATAATATGGACTTGGACACCGGACGTACTTCAAAATCACATCCGCAAGTTTGTTTGTTGTATGTGGCTGAACAACAAGAAAAACGGAATTTTTTTATTTAAATTTTATTTTAAGAGAAATAGTGTGCGCGACTAGAATGGGAGTACAGTACATGCATACGGTACACGGAAAAAGCAGCTAGTTTGCTTTTTAAAATGAATGAATTTTTTTGCACATTATGCGCAGTTGGCGCACTAGTAGTGGCGACAATACGCTGGGTTGCACATTTCGGGTTCGCCATTAAGAGCCCAGTCACAGCAGAGAGACAAAGTCATGGAATTAACTACTTGTGTTCCCCTCGTTTTGGTTGTCCGTTTGAATTGTTTTGTTATTTTAATGTGACTAAAGATAACTTTCTCAAGTATCATCCACTATGTCTTAAAAACTAGCCAAAAAGAGGCGCACTACACGGGTAAACACACCAGGGTTCGTTTTAAAGTGGTGCTTTAAACCCAGCCAAATGTTGTGTTTTCCACAACTGTCATGGCCGAAGGACATAAGAATACACTTCACGCTTACAAGTATGTACAACCAGCTTGTCATTTGTGTTTGTGCATTTACATAGAGTACGTTTCAGCCATTATGAACGTCCCCAAACGCATCCCATCGCCCACCTTCGCCATCAGAACAACAACTACCAGCACCGACACATGCAGAGGTATATAAATAACTATTAATATACAAAACAATGTATACAAACAGCAGAGTCCTGGTGTCTGATGTGTCTGAACAAAGAAGAAAACTGAAATGTCACGGCTAAAAAAAAAGGCGGTCCCCTGGCGTATACATCTCCTATTTCACTGTCACACCAACATTCCTGTACTCCAGTGCAGCTACAGCAGGCTTATTTTACTGTTGAACAATCATAAAAGAGAGACGTTCCAACGAGGAGAGGCAATGATGCCAACATCTCTATGAGCCTCTATAGACCAGAATGCAGTGCAGCCATAAAAGACAAGTTTCTCCAACGATTTCCCATGTCTCACTCAGGTGATGCTCAAAAAAGGCATTGGAGGATAATTCTGGTTTATTAAAACTTGATCAATGAGTTCTGCACGGGCCAAACCAGGCAGATACCCGATACTACTGCCCGATTTAAAATCCGAACATATACCCACGCTTTAGGCAACAAAATGACCCAAAGTCAAACCAAAACCATATACTTTGCCGAGAACGAGTTGAAACGTAGCAGAACATTTCAACTCGGGTCTTATTTCTATTGTTTTTTTGCCATCCAATAGTAATATTGGTTAAGAGAGGCGAGAAACACAAGCAGGCAGATGTTAAGAAACCAACGTTTATCCAGATTATCTAAACCACTTTATAGGCGGTCAAACTGAAAGCGAGCCCGCCCGAGAATTTTTTTGGCCAATATCAATATCTTACCATTTAAAAAAAAAGGTTTCGATGTTGGGCAATTTTTTTTTTTTTTTTTTTACATTTTTTAACATGAACATACATTTGGAGGCACCACACAGCGGAAGCCAATTGCTTCTTTTCCGCGGCGTGCATGCCGAAAAATAGGATGGCGCAGTATTCCTCCGTTTACACCTATTCGCTTAGACTTCTTCGTTTCCAAATCTCTGCAATAACTTGGTCATTTTATTATTACTGCTAAAAAAAAAATAAATTAAAAAAAAATTGCTGCCAAAACAACAAGCATAAGACCCAAATTGGAATAAACCAGAATTATCCTGAGTGGAAAATGAGCACACCAAAAAAGGTACGTTGTGAGGCTTCATCACACACTGAGGAGAGCAGTGTGAGAGGGTCTGAGGGGGAACGGTCCTTCAGTGTTAGAACTACACTAAAACCAGTATCAGGCCCACTGAGGCCAAAGATTACAGAACCTGATACAGATACTGTTGGGCTCATTGCCAGCAACATGAACCTACTCAAGCCGGACTCCATGGAAGAGCTTCAGCTGATTAACTGAAGTATTTCATGTAAATGTGACAGCATCGACACATGACCAGAGAAGATGGCTACAGATTTCCCCACCTCTCATTGGCAACTTAATGCACATGGATGAAACACCCTCAACTGCTTCATCAGTGTTTGGTGACATGACGATTGTGGGGGGGGGTATCAGGAGAGGCAGAGGGAGCTGGGGGAGGAGGTGAGGGTGCACACTGGTGTGGGGATGCCGTAGTACGCCGGGTCAGTAAAGGGGAACAGGAAGAGGAGGAAGAGGAGGACCCCCATCAGGTAGGAGGAGAGGACGGTTAAGCGGTGGGGGTGCTCCATCGCTGTGCTGATAGCAGGAAAACCCATGTAGTTACAGAAGGAGTGGCAGAGCACCGGGCCGATCAGGTGACCTGCAACACACAGGAGGAGGAAACTTTTAACACCTCGGGAGCGTACGCGTGCAACGATCCAGCCGAACCATCCGTTACCGTTTGTACTGGGAGCCAGATTCATGTAGAAATCGCTTAAAGAACTACTTCACCCTCCAAATGATCATTTGTATGTGAATTACCGTTTTGTTGAATTTGAGAAGAAAACGTTGCGTTTCTTCGCACGCCTCCACGGAGATCGAAGAACCCCGAAGACTGAGAAAATTGATGAAATGGGGGCCACGTGAAAGCAGCAAAACTACATCAGATCATCCTTTTACGAAATTTCACACAGCTCGTGGAGAGTAATTGAAGTGAAAGCGCATAAAACAGTCGAACGCTTGCGAGTACCGTTTATGTCGAAGTGTTTCAGGGTTCCCGCAGCATCTTAAACATCAAACACAAGGACTGTTCCAGGACCTTCCAGGCCTGATGCCCTCAAATTCAAGGACCCAACGTGGCATAGTTTGAGACACGGATCGGGGTTAATTACTGGTACAACACAGAGAATTTTTAGGAATGAGAACCACGGAAGCTCACAAGTCATTTCTATTCTTGCACAAAATGTATAAATTCAATTTTCTTCCCCCAAATTTACAAACCTTAAAGATTTCAAGGACCCCTGGGAACCATGTAAATAGTACGGTTTTAATTTGGATTACACTGCATGGTTTGTGTGAGAGTTGTTTTTGGGTTTTTTTAACGGGTGTTTTGATAGGTTTTTGTTGTTGTTAAATGCGGCCCCCCATTTACTTCAATTCATCAAGACTTTTCTACGTTTTTTTGGATTCTTCGTTCACCACGGGAGCAGGCGAAAAAAAAAAAAAGTTTTATTCACTAAACCAAGGAAACGCGGGGTGAGTAATTAATATACAAAATGATCATTTTGGGACTGAAGTATTGCTTTAATTACAGACGTAAATCGTAGATTTTGTTTACTGGAGATTATTTTTACAATTTTAACCCCCTGACTGCAGAGCACGTATGATTATCTGCTTATAGAAGTACCATCATAAGCACGATTAAGTGTTTATAAAACATGGATTATATTGAAGTCATTTGAAAACAGATGTCGACTGATACTTAAGAGTTAATGAAATAGGTCATGTCCCAAAATGGATCAAAAACATTTTCTTCCCTTTTATAAAGAACAAATTGTTTCAAATTCAATCTAATTTAGGGATCGGTATGAATGAAAAGAATTGAAAGAAGATTCAGAATGCTGTGAAGAAAGCTCCTCACCTGTTCGGATGAAGATGAAGGCCGTGTAGGCCCCAAACACTGCTGTGTAGGAGAACTGGAACACTGTTGTAAGTCAGAGGAACACGGTTCATCATCAGCTTCTTCCTACGACTGCATTAAGCACTGTACTCTGACACGTCATAAGAAAACACATCGGTGCTCACCTGCAGAGAGGAAGATCCCCGACAGCGTCCCCTGTCTGAACCTCAGCAGCTCGATCACATGGTGGAAGTGAGCTGCAGGAGAGACGACCACGTTTTGAGACTCAGAAAATGCATCAACGGGAGTCATTAAATAAAAAGACACAGAAATACGAATATTTCTGTGTTCAGTTCGACAGGTGGTGGCAGAGGATGCATCGACACCAACCCTTTCTCAGCATCCCTGCAACCACTTTTCTTTTTTCTGTCTTTTTTTTCTACCATTAAAGTAACCAAACCAAAAGGCCTGACAGCACCCTTCAAAAATGTTAAATAAAATTGATTTAAAAAAAAAAAAGGACCATACCAGTGCTTGTTTTACGTTTATGTGGGTGTAATGTTCGACTGTCCACACACTTTGTTCAGATGTCCATGTTCTTTTTGAAAGCTTTGAAAAAAAAAATATAATAATAATAAGAATAATTCAACAACTCAAGCAAGTTCCATGAGTCTGTTGACTAATTTTCATAAAACCAGCCACACGAAAATGAACAGAGGCTGGGAAGAATACATCCGAAAATCTAAAACTGTACAGCAAGGATTGGAAGAAATGTATAATAATATACTATATACACATATATATA
>CALSBV010012180.1:1247737-1283242 GCA_943590825.1 Bovichtus diacanthus | reverse complement strand
ATATATATATATATATATATATATATATATATATATATATATACATAAAAACTTTTTCCACATTGTCATAACGGGCTTTGTGTGTAGAATTTTGAGGTAAGAGATTAATTTAATAAAATTTGGAATAAGGCTGAAACGTAACAAAATGTGGAAAAAGTGAAGCGCTGTGAATACTTTCCGGATGCACTGTATATGTATGTATATATATATATATATATATATAATATACTTTATCCAACATTAGATTAGAAGCCTGACACTGGCAGAACTCACCCACTCCAAAGAAGAGGGGGCAGGTGAAGATGGCAGTGAAAGGTGCCGCACAGGGCACCAACATGGGCAGCATGCAGGCCCTGAACACCAGCTCCTCTGTTAACGGTGCCACCACCTGATTCCTCAACCAGCGCATGTCGCTGAAACACAACGTCCAGAACCACGGGTCTGCCGGAAGAAAGAGGAGGAGGAGGTTATTTCCTACGTTGTAGAGAGAGCACTTCATTACAGCTCAAGGGACATGTTTCACACTGAGCGTTTTCACTAAGAAATTACTTTTTGAGTTGTGGATAAACAACAGAAAAAGCATCACGTTGTACATAGATTTGATCCGAATATGAAATGTCCCTAAAATCTGAGATGTCACGGCTGTCTTACCCAAGGCCACCCGGATCCCATCCATGAAGCTCCAGGGACAGTCCATAGCCAACTGCATGAGAGGGCCCAGAAACAGGACCTGCAGCACAGACAGACAGACAGACAGACAGACAGACAGACAGCTTTAAAAAAGGTAACTATCTATTTACCATGTTTTTGTGGACTGTTCTGCAGCTGCCGTCTGCAGCTTTCTCGCTAAATACTGGACCAATTTCTAAAAATATTGTCCCCCATTACTCATTTAGACACAAACAAACATGAGTAAATGCGGGTGCAGGTTAACCTATAAAAGGCAGATTTTTTTCAGCCGATACGGATAACTGCCGATACCGAGAATTTTATTTCTAATTTTTATATTTAAAAAAAAAAAAAAAAAAAAAGAAGAAGTTTAGAACATGTCGTTTATGCACACCTGAAGGTAAGAAAGGCTAAGATGTAGTGAGCCAAGATGGATGATTGGATGGATGGATGGATGGATGACTCTGACCATAA
Organism: Bovichtus diacanthus; assembly: GCA_943590825.1. Classification (NCBI taxonomy): domain Eukaryota; kingdom Metazoa; phylum Chordata; class Actinopteri; order Perciformes; family Bovichtidae; genus Bovichtus; species Bovichtus diacanthus. The sequence continues at coordinate 1,282,099 of CALSBV010012180.1, read as the reverse complement.
CAAATATACCAATCACTATTGATAACAAAAGAAAAGAAAAAAAATTCAAGTAAAGTACATCCAAAAAAAAAAATGTTGTTGGTATTGTTTGTTGTTTTATTGTTATACACATGCGGGTGGGCAGATAAGAAGATAATGCATTTAACTGCAAAAACTTAACAAGCAAATTGTCCATCTGTTTGCAATAGTGAAGATTTGGTCCGGCCACTTTCAGTCTAGATTTGTTTACATTTTGGCACCATTAAAAGTATTTAGATTTAGGTATTAGCGGTTCCTGTTTGCAATAAACCCATGCATGTACAGACAAATATCACTGAATTACTTAGATACTTTAAACCTGAAAAATAAAGTTCTGAAGCATCTTCTTTGCTATGATTTCTAAAAGTTTATTTGCCATCAGAGATAATGATATCCTGTCCGGTGCAAGTCACACAGAATCAAAAACTGCGTGCATCAAGTGTCAGATTTGAGCACGCGGACATGATACGCATATTTTTTAATAAGGGTTTTTTAAAAGTAGCTTAAATCGCCTCCATGACCCGTGTGACACAGCAATACAAGGACATAATAAGGAGAGCTCCAACAGCTCCAATTGGGACTTTGATTCGTGTGACGCTTTCGTGGGTTTACTCTGCTTACAACCTGAGCAGCGGCCGAGTTCTATCCAGCCAGTTAATAGAAGATGTGCTTCTTACCATGGTAAGCATCAGAGGAAGTATGATGGCAGGGATAAGGCCTTCAAAGCGGATCCCCATGAGAGCCAGTAACGCCGGGCCGGTCTGACAAACAAACGCATACAAATAAGTCAAAAGCAAGACTCGGTCTGATAACACAACAGCTGACATTTCAGACAGCAACATGGCACGACAACACATGTGCAATGCTTTAATCCTCAGGTGGTATGGCATGACGTGGACTCACCCGGACACCTGTGAATTCTCTCCATGCCCACACAAAGAGAGGCGACAGGCCCGACACGATGAGTACACTGGTGAAGCGTCTCTTTATCACAGCGGGGTGATCCCTGGGAATGAACCGGTACAAACAATAACCACACATCACATAATCATCCCGGACACACAACTCTAGCTCAGCAGCAAAGACTAACAGCAGTCAAATACTACCAGTCCTGGCATGCTTTTGTTTATGTACAGAATGTTACACCAAATTCCATTAAAAAATCAGATCGTTTTGATGATTTTTGGCTTCTTGCTTATCCTATGGAGCATTCTCTGTCACTTTGGCATAACTACATCGCATTCCATCCAGCACTTTATTACAGACTATTTCTTGGCAAGGGCAAGTAACTTCCTGGAGTCTCTGCTGGTTGTGTGGCTACTGCTCCCAACCAAGAACAGCCTGTCACATAACTTCTTGTAAAACCGCAATTGTCGTTTCCACAGTTTGTTTCGTTTGTGGATTAATCTTTTGAGAATATCAGACTAAAAGATCAATCTTAAAAATAATCATCAGATTAATTTTTTTTTTTTCTGATGAAGTTCAAATTATTTAACTTTATAAATATTTTTTATCTAATTACTTTCCTGGCTAAATATCCTGAATGGAACTATGTAATTTGGTTCTAATTATAAGAGATGATATAAAAAGTGTTTAATGTATCTTGAGTATCTTTTAGTCAGTGCACAACTGATAGTAGAAAAGGCAATTATTAATTAATAACATTAAACACAACACGTCAGATATCATTCATTTTATTATTTACACATGTGCTTTTCATGTTGTCACATGTCAACATGTCTGATGTCAAAAATACATTGTTTGGTTTAAACATGAGCCTCAAACATTATTAGGAAACTAGAGACCTGTAAGATAAAGCCTTACCAGCAAGGGATTTGTTGTGACTAAAGTCAATTTTTAAGTATCATCTGGTAATATTAGCCAATATTGTTGACCTGTCTTGTACACACAGCAAAGACCAAATATTTACCAAGTCTCTAAATTTATTGAGGATTCAGCTCAGCAGGTTTGATCAATCACATCATAGGTTCAAGAATGTTTCTGTATCCTAGGAGTTGGGAAAAGTTGAGACAAACAGTCACAGCCAGGTGCTGATGTGTTAGAAGAGAGCCCATGAAAGACATCTCTTTCTTCTTTTTTTTTTTTTTTTTAAGTACTGCGATCATTTAGTGCATATAAAGTTGTGCTTATTCAAATGACCTGCTGGGCCATGTTGTATTATTTCAGCATAGAAGCACTGGTTGATTTGTGGGTCTCTGGGTAATCAAAGAAGCATACCGTGCATTGTAATACGATAAGATAAGATAGAACTTTATTTATCCTGAGGGAAATTGTTGTGCAACAGTTGCAATACACAGTAGGAGACAGTATAAGATGCAAAACATGTACAACAACGTACAAATAGTGCAAAATGTTTTATACAATATAAATAAATATATATATATATATATATATATATATATATATAGCTGTTGCCCCCGCGACCCGACCCCGGATAAGCGGATGAAGAAGATAGATAGATATGTGTAGAAAAATATAAAACAAGATGCGTGATATCCATACTACCATGCTATTAAGCATGCCAGAAAATAGATTTAGTATGTCCCACTACATAGTATGTCAAATGCAGTATGCCAAGTTCCAGGATGTCCTACTTCATTCGTGCACATGTTTGAAGTATGCAAGCCGGCATGCTTTTCTGGCTACACTGACCAAAAATCCTATATGCAGCAGATAATATGAGCAGAGGGTCAAAGTTCAAGGTGCAATGTTATGACAGGTAGTATGTCCCAATTGTATGCATACTGCATGCAACAGTACATACTTTGTAAGGGCAGCTGCATTACATACTTAAAGTAAAAGGAACAAGTATGCAATATTGCCCCCTATTCCAAATTGTGGCATTATCAGATACTTGCTTCATTACAGGCCACATAGTGGCGCTACTGATGTCACATACAGTAAATCCCATACAGGAAGAACCACATGCTCAGAGAGAACACGTGTACTAATTATTATGTATGTAACATATACGTTTGTGACTTTAATTTTAAATCCCACGGAGCCTTTTGAATAGGTGAACTATGTCGGCATGGAAGTAGCATAAGCGAACCACAAAGTAGGCAGCATTAAAGGCACTGTGTGCTCAATGAGAGTGTGTCTATGTGTTGCTCACCTCGGCAGGTCACTCCTCCACACGTATAAACTCCCAACATAAGAACATGCCAGCAGCAGACAGGACAGCACTGACACCCAGCATAAACCGTCTGGGGGTACGAAGTCGCCATTGCTGTGTTTCATCTCCTCTGTCAGAAGGTTTGGTGATAAATCCCCCTCCTCTGCCATAACGACTGCCGGTTGAGACTTGAGGAAACAACTACTCGGCACCAGGGCGGTTGGTGGACCATCTAACACGATAAAAACATCCACCAAAGCGTGAGCTAAAGTTGCTAGCTGGAGTGCTAGCTTCGACGGCGCTCTATAACGACGTCATCATATGTTGCGTTTCTTTTCTTCTTCTTCTTCTACTTCGAGGTTTTACGGCAGCTTGCTATCTCTATTTTCGCATTACTGCCATCCTTGTGTACTATTTTGTCCTTCATCGGTTATGCCCTTTGTTCTCCCCCCAAAATTCAAATAACCATTGTCTGGTTTGCCCAATACCTTTAATACTCGCCTACAATCTAATAAAATAGATAAGGCTAATTAGATTTAGGCCTACACCTGAATATGAAAAGGCGAACTACCATATCTTCAGTGTATGGTCACTTGTTGGACACTTTTCACAGTGTCCCTGTTTGGAAATAATATATTTCAAATATACAGCATTCCTACCAACAGTTCATATGATGTGTTCAAACCCTTCAAACACTGACTGAATTAATAAGACCTATGTGCAGAATTTTTATGTGATTGTAGCGTCTTTGTTTGTCATCAGATGGCGCCAAAGTAGTGCATTTTCAAATCGTATACATGTCGTGACATTCACTATGATTTGGGGTGCATATGAATAGCTTATTAAAAGGGGGCAATTTGGACTTTCTATTGTAATTTGTATGCAATATTTTTTTTTTTTAAACTGGGGGGAGGGATGAAGGCTTTTTTAGAATTAAGTGGCAAAGAGATTCCTGATCATACACAGACATGTCGCGAGAAGTACTTCTCAGCAGTATAGTATTCTTCTGTGGCTTTGGAGGAGTTTTTGTCAAGTCTGAGAAAATAACTGATGTCATAGTAACCCCCACTCATCATACAGCCATTCAAATAGTATATCATATAAATCAGGCATGAACGGGAACACGCAGTAAGACATTTTTTTTCTCGCCTTCCTCACCTACACAAAGACATCCATCGCTATATTAAAAAATCCACATGACAGTACTGGGACGTTTTAGAAAGTGGTCCCTTTCGTAAATGAAGAAAAAGACATCCCCGTCTTCCAGCCAAGAGAAGGTGGAGGGGTGGATGTGGACTCTACCCATGAACGGGGAATACGCCTTCGATCTCAGAGTGATGCATTGGTGCATTAACTGGATGAGTTCTTGAAGGCACCAGATTTGGAAACACCGAATTTACCAGGATCACGTAAAGGCAACACAATATTCGTGTAACAAGATTTATTTTTTTTCTCGAGCCAGAAAGATAGAGAGAGAGAGAGAGATAGAGAGAGAGAGAGAGGCGTGACATCGGCCAGTCTGCTGTTATATCCGACAGGATTGAACGTGTCTCAGTCTCCTGTGTATCGTGAACGGAGGTGATGCTAACGCTCCTGATGCTCTGCGCTTCTTCTTCTTCTTCTTCTTCTTCTTCATCATCCTCTCCTTCTTCTACCCTATTCTCTGTCTTTACGCTTCCCAGGCCGTACGGGGACTGACAGAACCCGCACCCAGACACACACATACACACACACGCACACGCACACACACACCCAGAGGAGGAATTACACTCAGATCCGAGCCGGTCCCGGACCTCCATTGGCAAACATCAGCGGGTAGGCCTGTTTATCTGATTTCTTCCATCACCTGTCTTTATTATAGCAGCCCCATCCACACAAGAGCAGATGGCAAGAGACGCCTGGTGGCCTGAGGTCTGCTTTGCTGCTCTTCTAGGGAGATGATGGAGGTTAAAGTCACCTTTAAAAAAAACATATTATTCTTATTATGTGTGGATTGTTGACTTTGTCACATTTTATTCAAGCTGACGTGAATCTATATTGGGTCAATTGATTGTGAAGTGATGTCAAACTGTTGGAAGTGATGCAAAAATGGGCATTAAATGGGAGTTTTCGAGCGGATTTTCCTCTTATTAGTGGCTGTGAGCCTTTTATTATTTACATCACTGCTGCTGCTGTGTGTGTGTGTGTGTGTGTGTGTGTGTATGACAGGGAAATATGTGTTTGTGCGTAAGGAGGGTGTGTGCGCGTGCTGATGTCTTCCCTATATGTAGTGTGTTTTGTCTGTGCGGTGGAATCCCCTGTGTACAAGCCCACCCTGCATGCGCTTTAAATAAAACATTAAAAATATTTAAAACATTTTTCTTTTTAAAAGACACAATAGCCCGTTTATGTTGCTGTTTAATTGTGAAAAAGAGAATACATAATAGGTGTTGCGTGGATGCTGATTTCCCCTCCTTCCCCACTTAAAGTAAAGCCTGTTAATGGCCAAATGCGATCAGGTTACTACATCATCATGTCTTAATAGAGAGTAGAAGAAGTATGCGTCCATCCACACAGCATGGCCCTGTGAAAACGCAATCCGCTGCAATCCGCACAGACAGAACAGGAATAATACGAGCAGTTAGAGGCCATGTTTGAATAATCTGGACCAGAAACGAAGCATTTCTGGCGCATTAACAGTTTCATGCAATATTTCCCTGCATCTAGATGGTTCTAGGGTGGTTTCAGGAGGAAAGGATATTGGTGGGATGGTCAGGGGGAAATGAGCTCAAAATGGCTCAAAAGTAGTAGCGGTTCATTTTATTCATGATCCAACAATATTATAGTTTGCTGAGTAATGAGTCCTATTTGTAGCTTGCTGGGAAATGACAATTTTAGGCATATGGGCCAGAACATAGATCCTTGGCTATGATACTGTTGTGATTAGAGTCAGGCTGATGCAGGGTGCATATGTGATGCCAAAATATGTAAAAACCAGATGGTACAGTCAGTGTGTCCACCTCTGCATTAATGGATATGATGCAGGTTATTAATTCATAATCCATGCGGAGATGATCTATGTGTATGTCTGTCAACAAGACAGCTGTTAACCTGAGGGGATTTATTCTGACATGTTTGGAGAAAATTTACTTAGAATCTTACTTGATAAATTATGCATTGGAGTTGTCACATTTAAGGAACATGTACACGTCTAAAATTACAGTCTAAAATTAAAGGCAAATGTTGGATTAAAAAGCCTATGGAACTTTTGAAAGAAGAATAACACAATATTCCTCTTGCAAGTTGCATTAGTTCATAATAAAACACACCTTTGTTGAATTCAATACACTCTGGGGTTTTGTTACTGCAGTTTTGGTAGGCTATGACCAGTAGCTTATGGCGGCTAATGTTAGCTCTTAGCCATTTTTAGATAGATATTGCTGTATAGCTGAAATTACTGAGTAATTTTGAGGTCTAACAAACATATTAAATGCCTTTCCTTCGTTACAAAACATTTGCAATGCATATATATTTGTTTTTACGTTATTTAATTCCCTAGTTTGCTAGCTAGCAGTCCTCTGTTCTGCCCTTGCCAGTGTATTGCAGTATTCTTGGAGTATTTCCGCCACCAAATGTCGATCAGTGGAACCATTGGTGGGAATAAATCCCGCACCACTTGGGTTCTTGTGCATGTGTACGAGATACAATTAAACAAATGCAACATGCTCATAAAACCTTTTATTTAAACCCCACAGAGTGAACTTTAAGAGCCCTCATATCCCCTTAAATGATTGTTTTAGAAGCCCGATAGCATGACTGCCACTTTTAGCAGTGATATCACTGTAGGAAAGGGGAAACTAGAAGCAGCTGAATTACTTTACAGTATGTATTCCAGTAACTGTAGGTCACTAATATTATCTGTTGTTGTAGCAGTAGGTCTAGCTGTTGCGGTAGCATAAATTGTAAATTAACGGTAGGCTACTTGTAGTATTAGCAGCATTAGTAGTAAAAGGTCTAGTATCAATAATAGTAACAATATCATTGGTATTAAAAGTAGAAATTGGCCTAGTATTTACAACTAGTCATTTACTAGTATCAGTAATGACTCAGTATATTCCAAATGAACTGGAAAGTAGGAGAAACGGTATTTAACTGATTAGCTCTTTTGAAGATCATTGTGATACTGCTGTTTCTAGAAAGATCTTGCAACAGAAGAAACTCAAGAATTAAGAAATTGGAGGCAGTTTGTTTAAAAGAGAAGCGTGAGCTACAAGCCCACAGTATGGCCACCGTAAAGAATATTACGTTTTGTGAGACAAATACATGATGATCACAGTGTCCAAAACCACAGCTTCAAACACAAGATTTGGTGTGTAGGTGTGTGTGTGTTTGTGTGTGACTGAGAGATGAGAGATGAGCTAACACAGTAGCAGCCCACCTGTTAGGCTCTTACGAAGCCCAAGGGGTCAAACTGAGAGGAGGTGAACCTGCGAAAACAAGACGGGGACATTTAAAATAACACGAAAATAGTTTGAGCTACTGCAAACTGTTCCGAAGTGGTTCTCTGAGCTCTACTTTAAACCCATTTCAAACTGAAGCCAATTCTCTTTAAGGGTGGGAAAGCTTTTCTGAGGGAAAAAGAGTTTGTTGAAGATAAGAAGGCTCCATTAGGGATCGTCTAATGCCTCATTTCCACATTTCTCTGTGTACGTATGCAAGTCAACCAGAAGCTCAGTCATCGCTATAAGTACATTGAAAAATTATAACATTTCAGGTGCGCTCACTTTCAGTTCGACCTCCAAATAAAGTGCTGTAGATAATCTGCTGGTTTGTATGCAACCCATCATATCGTCTGGCTGCTCCTGCTTTTTGCCCAATCAGACTTTGTTGTAGCTATATCACCCGCATGTCAGCAATTACCTCAGGGGGTACAATGTTATCATCATATAACTATTGGCAATGATGGACTAAAGTACAAAAATAAGGCCCAAGTTAAAGAATGATCCTCTATTTGTGTTATGAAACAAAACTCGCATTATGATAACATTTAAGATTTACTCCAACATCACTGCCAAATCTAAAAAAAATAAACTCAACTCACCTTCACTTACCTTCCCCAATGGAAAATTGGGGATTTGAGGTGGAGGAATCCCATAGCTCAAATATGCTGACTCATTTCCAGTTATCAGAATTACAAAGTGTGATGCGCTATGAGACAGCTTACAAGCTGTTGTCATGCTTTATGTTGCATAGCAACAGGCATGATGTAACCATATGATGTAATGTGCCTCGTGCCGCTGAGCTTGTAGCTGGTCTTAAACGTGTAAGATCTCAGCACCCAAATAGGGTTTCTGAGTGATACCAATGACTCAATAACTGTCTCCATGAGCAAACTGATTGTCCCTCCATAGATATTAAATATCAGCACAAAGCCCAGGTAGTGACCTTCAGAGAGCCATGATGTGGGTGGTACTTTGCTTTTCCTGTCAGCTGTTTTTGTCTCTAGTTGACTGCTTCTAGAATTGCAGTGGCTGTGTAGTGTTTAATGGTGAGAGGAGAGAACAAAGGTGAGAGTCTTAAACATTTCCTTTCACTTTCATCCCCACTCACAGGGTCATGTGACTTCTTTTAAATTCAAATAGACTTGATGAGTGCTACAGGTGCATTCTCTCTCTCTCTCTCTCTCTCTCTCTCTCTCTATCTCTCTCTCTCGGTCAGAGCGTTTCCCATTCTCAAGTTTTCTTGGTCTTTTTCTCATTTTAAATAAAATTTTAAAAATCTGTCACCTTACTGCATCCTAGACAGCAGGGCTATTTAGGAGCAGACAGGGCTGCAGGACACATACTCCATCACAGCATAGCAGCAGAGACACGCACACACACACACACACACACACACACACACACACACACACAAATATATCTCCCTTGCTAGATGCATAATACTAACTGGGTTCATATTCATGGCTAGAATGTTCTGGATTATAAAAATTTGCATTGAGCGTACTGATTTAAGACTCATGGTAACACAGTAAGGCTGCTAAAGTGGCTTGATGCAGTTTGATTAATTACATGGTGGAATGCCCTGATAGGCACACTGTGGCATTTTGGAACATACTTCTGTTTGAAATCCTGTGCCCATTTCATACAAAAAGAATGACTAGTTTGTGCGTAAAATGAAGTGCACTGCATTATGCTAGTGCACTTCCTAGTATGCTTAAAGTAGCTAACTAGGATTCTACAGACAACATCAGAATGATAAACAATTACAATATGAATTATACTATTTCCATTTAGTCTAAGACCAAATACCTTCAAAACTAATGACATTAGCTTTCATTTTTGTTTTGTGCTGATTAGCAAATGTGAGCAGGCTACCAATCTAAACTAACATTGTCATTGTGAGCAAGTTAACATGCTGACATTAGCATTTATCTAAAAGCACCAACGTGCCTAAAGTCAGCATCGCAGGGTGTAGACTCTTAGTATTGTCATTTATGAGAGCTTATCAGAGTTTGTACCTCCACCAAGCTTGAGACTATACATTTATGACAGAAAGTCTTTGTTACAACCTGGAGGTTTGGAGTTTTGAAAGATATGGACATTCACCATGGCCTGACATCGCCAAAACAAATTGAAAATGTGAATTACTGCCAGAGCAAGTAATACATGTGCTTTCAGATTCATCTTGTTCCCAGGCAACATTTACCACACAAGGAAGGTCTAATAAAAGACTGTATCAAGTTGCATTATGTAGGATCTAATGTTTCTGGTTCGACGCAGGCTATATCGGCCTCTGATTCATCAATTACTTTGCCATTCTTCTTTTAAAACATTATATGTCTAGAGACAACTCCCCTTAATTGGTACAGCAATCTCATTCACATCTTGCAATATTTCTGTCATCAATTTTTTAGATGTAGCTGGGTAGAAAGACAAAAATCGTATACCTGCCAACAAAGCTCTGATTGGTTGACACCAGACCTTGAATTGTTAAAAAGGAAAAATGGAGATGTGGGTGATTCAGACGTCTGGATCTAGCTTAGATTCACCCCATAAATATCAATAACCTAACTTAAATTAAACCTTTGAAAGTGTTATAGGTGAATTAAAGAAAAAAAAACACCAAAAAATTGAATGGAACCAATGTAGGGAGAAAAGTGAAAGAAATGGAAGGTGTGGAGGCTGGAATTGGTTGTGGGGGAGGGTAACAGAACCGTTCATAACACTGGCTTGTAGGATTTGTACAGTATGAAGTGTTACATAATGTGGAGCAGACATGTTCTCTTGCTCTGTCATGCTTTCAAATATGAAAACATACACAACCAATCTGTGCATGACTGCTTTTTCACATATGTTTGATCAAAAAATACATCCACCCTCATTGTTACATTTTAAAATCGATTTAATCAGACTATAACCCTCTCTTTATGACTTAGCGACCAAAAGCACTGTCTCAGTTCCAGTGGCTAAGAATACATGTGAAGAGGAAAATCTTTATTTAAACAGGTTGAAGGGGAGTAATAGTGTGATGAGTTTTGTCATGAGCAATAATTCACTGCAGAGTTCATTTGTCAGTTGGAGTATATTTAGCTCCCTGTTCATTTGTTTCTGCAAGAGACAAATTTGACTCTTCCTTTCTTTCTCTCTTTCGTCTTTCTTCCTCTCCCACACACCACACACACTCGCCCTTCCCCTGCAGTAGGTGGTTAGAGAGAGTGAATGCTGGGAGGGAAGGAGAGGGAAGCCAGAAAAAGAAAAGAGGACAACAAATGTTAAAGAAAAACAGGATGATGGGGGGAATGTTGAGCTACGATATGAAGAAAAACACAATGATGATTTGATGGTGTACACACATTTTCCATGTACTATATGCCTCCTAAAATGGTCCTGCCACCAAGAAAATGTGAAATCGGGATCGCCAACGCAAAAGTAGTCAACCAGTACTGACGCTGAAAAAAACGGTTGGCTGCCCTTATTAAGTGCTCATATTCTGTGTTTTTATCACTTTTTATACCAAAAAATCCAAACTGCATCATATCCATCATGGACATCTTCATGGATTAGGTGACATACGCTTTTTAATAAATAAATATGGATTGTGTAGCCTACGGAGTTCCAGGAGCTAGCAAACAGAGGCTAGACAGGAAGGAACCTAGCATTATAAAGCTGTGGTGAACGTGTTAGCAAACATGTATATCCACATTAAGCAGTTACAGAGCAACATTATCATACATTTGGAGTCGTGTTTGTGTCCACCTGATGAATACAATTCCAATATTCACTCTCCTTTTAGCTCTGGTTTGGTCTCTACCAACTCCTGGGGGGGGGGAGAATATCCGTCTTTTTAGCTGCTAAATGCTCCACTATGTTCACCAGCTAGTCTCTGCTGTTTGATGTTGAGCAGGTCGTGTACAGTGGGTCAGAACTTTTATGACTGGAAACAGTAGACCCACATATAGACATTTAATCAGTTGTTAATGCGACGCAGCTAAGAGTCTACAGCCCTGTGAGGCTGTGAAGCAAAGCGGTACAATGAATTCTAATGTTGGCAAGAAATAGCGTGCTAGCATGCTAACGGTTGCTATTTGCACTAAACACAAAGCACAGCTGCGGCTGATGAGAATGTTTACTTTCTTTTTGTTTTAGACAATGAATACACACAGTATGTATACAAAACGTTATGGCAATCTATCCAATAGTCTTGTAGATGTGTCAGTCTGAACCAAAACACTGGACAAATCAACTGACTGACGTTAGGCCTATAGAGCCTTGCTGCTAGCATCCGTGTGCCATTAATGGCCAAATGTCAGGTCTCTTCATTACATGTTTGAGTTAATATAAGCCAATATTATTTATTTAATAATCACTGTAGACGTGTAGAGTTGTGTTGTATATATTGTGCGCATTGTTACAGCGTTTTGTGCCGGGTTTTGTTACGTTACCCTGTACTGAATAGAACACAGAAAACGACGATGTGTAGTGTGGTGCTGTATTGTAATGCTTTGATACAGTGTCTTGTGTTGCATAGTTTCGGTGTGTTGCCTTTGCGTGGTTTACAAGATGGTGTTATTTGCAGTGTGCTGTGTTGTGTAATACTGGGTGTGAGTGTATTTTGCCTGAGCAGCAGCAGCAGCAGCAGCAGAAGCAGCCGTTCCCACCACCGACCCTCCAGCCACTCCACTCTGTTCCTATGGACTGCATTCCCTTTATCTATCTTTATTATTCTCTCCTTCCTTTGTCTTCCTTTGTCAGACAGCTTTTTCTTTGTTTCACTCCTCCCTCCCTCTCTCTCTCTCTCTCTCTCTCTCTCTATCTCTCTCCACCCCCAGGATGTGGCTGTGGGTTGATTAGAAAATGCGTGGCACAGAACAGGCAATCCATCACCCTGCCAAAGCCCGACACTTCCGCGCATGCGCTTGCTAACACATACACCCGAGCACACAAACACAAACCCTCCGCCTCGCTCTCCTCTTCCTCATTTCCCTCCTCTCTTCATCATCGACACAGATCGCTCAAGTTTTGGTGTGTGTGTTTTTTTTCCTTCCCTCCAGAATACCAGCAGCATCTCACATCTGCCCCTCCTTTCATTTCTTTTCTTCACCTCTCCTTGCCCTTCAAACCCACTCCTCCTCTTCCTCCTCCTCTGACTCCCACCTCACAATCCTCCTCCTCCTTCTCGTCTACATCCACTCATCCACCCATGGCAGTCATGCCTCTTTTGCTTTCATAGATTATCCTCATGGTAATTCTGCTCTGTTAGATCATTTACAGTGCAGAGACTGAGAAAAGTACAAAAGAAGAGGGGGTGCACGTTTGCAGTGAAATATTTATTAATCTCTCACATAGTCAGACAGGAGGTGAATCATTTCTGAGATGTTTTTTGTGGTGAGATCTACTTTTTTTTAAAGCTGGCAAATCGTCTTTATATTCAAAACCATTGGCGGACCTTGACCATTGGACTAAGACCTTTTATCCTCCCTCTATCTCCTATGAAGCAGGTCAGAGACATTCGCAGGGCTTGTATGTTTTATACCTGTACGAATCTTTCTGTGTAACAGTTCCATGCTTGTTCGTTTGTTTCCATTTCAAATCCCCCCTCCTGATAGGATATGGATCAACCAATAAGCAATTGATGTGCAGGTCCGCACAATGCTTGCAGAGATTCTTTACATGTATCTTCGGAAAACCGTGATTGTGGCCTTACAAAATACAATCATCTGAATCAACATGTACACAGCACAGTTTAAATCTGGCTATAGAGGTGCGAGACGCTGGTTCCTGAAGTAATTTGACCACTGTAAAGTGTTTTACTCTACATAGGACCACAAGAGTCTTCGGGATAATTTAGTGAAACCATATGTTTATGTTATGGTTATCTAAACTTTGTTTCTGAGGAATTACGTTTTCAGTTTAGCATGATGGAAGCTTTAAATACTACGACACCAGTGCTTTGAAGAAAAGGCTACGAGCAAATCAGAGCTGTAGCACATTTTAAATGCTTTGTTGCAATACCAAACCATAACTGCTGAAATCATCTAAAATTGCCCTTGGACCCTAAGGCGAACCAATTTCAAGCCAATCAAAGTATCATAGGGGTTTTGCTTAAAACACATTGAAGGGGACATGTCGTTTAACCAAATCTAAAGCCATGTATGTTAATACCCCTTTGAAATGCCGTCATTTAAAGGTATGTTTAAAGAATACTGAGGCCTTAAGTGGCACATGCAGCACCATTTTTAGCTAGGTGACTGTATGGACCAAAATGCACCTTGGGAGTCATAGTTAACTCCTCTCTATACACAGGCTTGTACCTTTGACTTATTTTTTTGTCCAAGAACCAGATACGTTATCCTCACTTACGAATACGAATATCCTCACTTTTGTCAGTTGTAGAAGAATCTTGACCATTGTTAGCTTTCCTTTGGACTTCTAGATGGCAGAAATCATCACCAAATACTATATAACATACAGTCATAACTCAAGGTCCACTTACCAGCTTTTTCCGCAGCTTTCAACCACAACTCATGGTCTTCATCAGCGCATGACATTGTTGCCTCAGTTGTGGCCTCAGTTGTCATGGAGTTGTCATGGTATCGTGGGCCGATACTGACCTTGTTAAGTGGATCGGGTACATGACTGATTCACATCACCTGTATCGGATCGGGAGTTAGCATTAGGAGAGAACATTTTGGAAAACGGCGACTCCCGTGTGAGTTTCCCAAAACAGACCAAATTGCAGTGGTGAAGGTAAGATGAAGTTTGGCATTTAGATTTTAGAATATAATTTGGAGACAATAAATACATATACATTTCTTTTTTTCAGGGTCTAGGGGGCCCTGGAAGTTCACCACAATCAATACAGTATTCTGCCACCCAGAGGATGCCCCTTTTTCTATTTCTTCTCTATTTCTATTTCTTTCTCTAGCTCTTATTCTTTTACCTCTTCCCTCATTTGCAGAGTCCACTCTGCCTCCCCTGAGTGAGGAAAGGAAAACGTCCAAACACGGGATAGTATTTTTGGTTTTATTACGTTCACATTTCTCAAAAGGGAAAACAAAGCTTGTAGGGCTTTGTCATGCTTTTGCAACGCTTGCTTTCCACCGTGTAGGTGGTTTCGCCCACTTTTGATTAATAATAGGCTTGAGCATTAAGAACTGGCTTAATGTGTGCAGAGACAGGGATTGAGCTTTGTTTGAAAAAAAGAATGTCAAAATATCCACATAGTGACTCATAATTGTATGTGGTTGAAATAATCCCACTCTTTTTAAGATAATATTCATATTTCTTCGACTCTCTCGCCAGTTAATTAAATGCTTGTCATTGACATTTTGCTGGTGTATTATGGATTTCTTTTATCAGAAAATTCTATTTTTGAGTCCAAGGTGTTTTATCGATAAACCCTTAGTTCGATTTGACAGGACTGCGATCCAATGCATTGAAATGCCATTGTAATAAAACTATCGTATAAACGAAAGTCAGTTATGGTTAACCTACTCCACCTCTCTGTTTGGTGGCTGCTTCTCAGGGACTCCTGGGCTTCCTTAACAATTTAGGATACGGCAGTTAGTCATTTGATGGTTATCTGGTTGTTAACTGTAAGAGTCTGTGAAGGGGACATGCTTTCTTCTTTCCAGCACTCCTCTCTGGGCTCCATATAAATCGCCAGCAGTCACAAGGTGTAAATCATCTCCACGGGTAAAATGGCACAACGCATGCATCATAAAGTAATAACAGGGTTCATAGATGAAGGTATCAGTTTATCTGCCTTTGTGGAAAAAAGCTGGATCGCTTGCGCCCATCCAATCATATTAGGGCGGGCTGGCTGTTTGGTTAAGGGCCTGGCTCAGCAAACAGAAACCACTTCAGTCGCATAAAGAGGATGACAATTACCAGAAGAGCCAACATCACAAAGACTGAAGCTGGCCACCCATCCTGTGCTGCAGTAATAACACACATTCTGCCAATTATTCCTGAATTACATGTGTTGGCTATTTTGTTTTTTAACATAGGTGCAAAGGTAAAGGACTGGAAATGAATGGCTTTTCATTGAACGATATATATCAGCATGGACAAGGTCAGCATTTGGGAACATGGCCCTGCCTTTCATTTTATAGAGTGGTGTGACAATGCCCTACTCGAGTTGAAGGTCACCAAGACTAAGGAGATGGTCATTGATTTCAGGACGAAGCACCCTAGGACAGACCCTGGGATGTTTATGGACCAGTATAAATATCTTTTTTTTTTACTTTTTATCAGCTAAACATTGTCCCAAACAGCTCTTCTGCTTGTAATTGTCTGTCAGTGCATATGTCTGTTTCCTGTCTGTTTTTTATTTATGCCCAAAATCTATTTGCCTTAATGCCATTAATAAAGTTTCATTGAATTGATGCACAATGACCCCCATTATTGCGCCAAATGGTCGAATAAAATCAAATGCTGAATCAATTCGGTGAGCACGCTTCTCTAAAGGTATCTCTCGCAAATGACAAAGATGCCAGTTAAACTCAAGGCTTTAAAAGTATCTTTCGAAAAATGTGGATGAGGTCATTATCGCCTTTTTTTTTTTTTATAGCTCTCTGGTATCAACACATGGTTTATATGACCACCTACCAAAACGTGGTGTACTTCTTTCCAATATCATCCGGTGTTTTACTGTATGTTATTCTGACTCATTAAATTGAGTTTCTTCATCACTAACACAAGATTTTCGGACTCTCTCTCTCTCTCTCTGAACCCCCATCCTCCCCTCCCCAGCAGCGAGCCCCAGTTGTGGCCGGTGGGCATGGTTTTGGAGGGTAGCTCAGAGGCGCTGTGTCCACCCCCATCTCTGGAGCTGCGCCCATCCTGCAACAAGAGCCAGCCCTCGCCTCCTCTGGGCTCAAGCTCCCAACCCCACGACGGAGTCTTCCCTGAGGACAAGGAGCCCGTCAAGTATGGCGAGCTCATCGTTTTAGGGTGAGATACTGAAGTGCCATCTCTGCTGATGTACATTGTCTTTATATGTTTGCCTATGGCTGAGTCTGAGCTTGTGATATGCATGTGTGAGTTATAAGACCCTAACCCAAGACTTACCTCGAGCCGCATCTAAATTGTTCAGTCTGATCTGGTACAGTAGGGTCCCGTTGTATTGCTATTTGTCTTGGGACTATGTGTGTCCTTCGGTTCCTTCTGGAGTGAGTCTCTTCTTGAAAACACCTTTTCAACAGGTCAGTTTCGGATCGGGTCCAAAGACCTCTAGTGTGAATGTGGCTTTCAAATTCAGTGACGAACTAAATGCGTTAGAGATTGTAAACCTGTCATCGAGGAGACCTGACCTGGGTGGCGTTCTAGGAACTAAAATCAGTCAACCAAGATCAGATTGATTGGGTCTGGGTTATATTCAATCTGATGGGGTTGGATAATATCCATATATATAATGAATGGGTCTTTGTGTCGCTGGGTCTTTTTCAGATCGTTTTTTATTGACTGGAAGTGTGATTTATCAACAGCCAAGGTTTCAGCAAATTCAGACCAATGGCAATTTATAAATGGACAGATGTACATTACAATATTTTCTACTTAGCTTTCAAACATTGAGTTACTACTCATGGTTTAAGGGGTTAGAGAGCCCCTGGTCTAGGGTGCGTTTTGCATCTATCCACTCCTATTCCATGCAAATGCCTTTTGTGCCTGGCCGCCAGTGAACAAAGCAAAACCTGTGGTCTGGTTTTGCACATGCAAATCTGTGTAAGAGTATATTTACGTATATTCTATGCCACCTGTATGCAGAAAATTGACAGATTATGAGATTATTAGCCACAGATCATTAGCCAAAGAGTCAGAAGGTGTGTCAGTAGCAATGGAAATTCTGCCTGAAAATCCTAAATCTGAAGGGATAAACACACAATGAAGGAATACTTCACCATTTTGGGAAATACACATTTGCTTTCTTGCAGAGTTGGATGAAAAGATCAATAGCTTCCATATCTGTCCATTAAATATAAGTCTACAGCCAGTATTTCCCCCTGTTTTCAGTCTTTATGCTAAGATAAAACTAACCAGCGTGGTATCAATCTTTTCACTTAGCTCTCGCCATATAAGCGAACACGAGTATTTTTTAAAATGACAAACAATTCTCATAAAGGTGTCATTGTTTCTTAGTTGTGACAGCGTCAATATTATTGGGAAACTTATTCTAACTCACAAATTGGCATTATTAAATGTCTCTTTTTACAGAGATTAGTTAAACCATATACAACCTCTTAATTAGTGAGGTGGGTGTATTTTTTCAGAATGTATGCTAAACTAGGCTAACCACGTCTTAACTTTAGCATCTTAACTGAGCTATTCCTTTAAGAAATCTAGAAATCCAAGTAGTCGAGAAATGCTAGTGACTAGCCAAGTCAGATGGGCTCCAATGGTGAATCAATAGTTTAGCATGTAGAGTAAATTGACCACTAAATCAGTTGCTGGCTTCGATGAGGAGGCTCCATTAGCTTTTTAGAAGCCTCTTCATATTCTGCATCACAATCTATGAGGCTATGCTGTATATAACAAATCAGCTTGTGCTTATCTTTGTTTTAGATTAGTGTGACATTAACCCAGTCACCCTCACAAAAACCCTTTCACTTCTCTCAGGGTTTTTTCTGTTAGACAAGCTGGGAACTGGTAAGGTGAATGAAACCATATGCCCAGTCTACTGGAAAATACCTTACAACAGACCCTTATTTAGGACATTTAGTAAGAGGGAAAATAGCTAATTTGACTCCGCACACTGAGGCACATTGGCTCATTTAAACCTTAACTTCCATGAGGAGCACTGAACAGATAGACATGTTATACATTGCATAAGAGTGAGGGAGAAGGATATCCCTCCTATTGGCATGGTATGGTACTATTCCAGGCACAGAGACACATAGGCTTTCACTCCTCTACCTATTGATCCATGCACTGGATGATGAACATTTGATGGATGATGAGAATGGCTTGGTTCCCTGAGAAAGGGGAGATAATCGACATGTTACAACATCCATCCAATCTGTGGTCAGCAGAACATGACTGGAGAGAGTGTTGGTCATTATAAATGCAGCATAATATGGAATAATCATGCCAATCTGAAATAAATCCAAAGATATTATATTTGGACCTCCTTTTACGTCAAACATTTTAGAGAGAGTGAAACACAATATTCTTTATAGGTACTAATCTGGGTTCAGGAAATCATATTCTACAGAGTCAGCCCTTGTTGACCTGATTGATCAGGTACAATATACAATTGACCTTCAAAAGGCATTCAATACAGTAAATCACTAAATGTTATGCAATACAGTTGAGGCTATTGGGTGTGAAAACATAGTGGTCAGTTGGTTTAATTTTACCCAAGTAATCATGTTCAGCGTGTAGATATTAATGGCAGCTCATCGGGAATGGTCAAGTGTGGCGTTCCACATGGATCAATCTTAGGACCCTTACGAACGAACGAAAGTTCCACTAACGAACAGAGTGGAGACAGCTGGGGACAGGAACTAGAAACAACAGACATAAGAGGGAACATACAGTTAACAAAATAAAACAGGAAGTACAAACACAAAACATCTAACGAACGGGACGGGACCTGATAGCCGTGGTGATTGTACAGTATGACCGCTGCAGGAATGAAGGACCTGCGGTATCTCTCTGATATGTCACTATGTCTCCTAATACGTCATGAAATCTGCAGTTGATTGTAATCTTTTTTTGTGGGCTGACAATTCTGCCTTGTGAGTGGGTTTAAAATGTATTCGTTAAGTAAGTAACTTTATGGTTCAAAAAGTCGCCCCCAATACTAATGCCTGTCTAAAATTTCTAAATAGGAGAAACAAGTCTTAAAGGTATAGTTTGTTGCATTGCCGGTTGCTGTTTGTATACAAACTGTTCAAAGTTAGACCCTCCTCGTTTGCTCAATGAGCGAGCGAGAGGGAGAGAGAGAGAGCACAAAGAAAAGGGTCTTAGATACAGACACCACCACACACTTCCAGTGGGGCAAAAGTGATGATCAAGAGGGATTATCTTTTTCTATGCATTGTTTTTTAGTTAATTGTTGCATAATATACCTTTAATTCTATCTGTAAAAATGTTTTATGTATAGCTATTACACGATCAAGGATTGACTGCAAGACTTTTTTTATTACCATGTTGTTGTTTTTTTAAGAACAATGCCTGCTTACAGATTTAACAAAATAAGATATGTTTAGGTCTATGTCTTGCTGGAACCTGATTAGCAGATCAGGTCATGATTGTTTAACAACAAATATTTGACGTCACATTTTTTGTTTTATGGTTCGAATTTTGAAGCCACTGTAAAGTGCATGAATTTCAGTCTTAGAATTTAGACATGGCAATAAAATATTGGGGGGAAAAGTCAGAAACTATTAAGTAAAAGATGAGGGAAACACACAATTAATTTAATATCAATGTAACCCAGTTATTACCATTATTACAATGAAGTACATTTTCTTCTTATGCTTCACAGGCACAATGGGTCGCTGGCCAATGGGGACAAGGGTCGCAGAAGAAGTCGCCTTGCCCTCTATAAGAGACCTAAAGCCAACGGGGTCAAACCTGATGTTATCCACAATGTCTCAACACCTCTGGTGTCCAAGGTGAGAAATCACAGCACTGGTCATCATAATTAAGATTGTCATTCAAACAGAAGAGGTGTTTTCCATGATCCAGGTACAAAGGAACCAGATTCTATATTCTAGGACACAACAACATTTTACTTACTTATATATATATATATATATGCAGTGAAATTGTCTATTTCATCTGGAACCCCAACACATTCATTTGAAATATTCGGAACCCCTCTGGAGTGACATGGTAGAAAAAAAACCTTGATGTGTTAACCTGTGCACAGGGATTTCTAAAAAATACTTAAAAGCATTTTGACTTTGATACTTTAAACTTGAAACTCATTACACTCTATGATCGGATTTTACAGTATCGTATAGTAGTAAATGTACTATTCAGAACCACAGACTTATTATACGTCCCCTTTAGAAATGCTATAGTGATACAACAGTGATACAAAGTACAGTACGTTCATATTAGATTTATTGAGTGCCATAAATATACAATGGGTAGTTATAAAAATATTATAGAGACTCTGTAGCGGGACATCTCAGCACACTGTAGAACAACTATGTACCTGTAGAAAAGAAACAATGACCCCTCCCAGCAGATGTAATTCGGCACAAACCGTTATTGGGGAAAAACATACAGCACACTGAGCAGGAGACTGAAGTCCAGATAGACGAAATCCAATCCAATCCAAAAACATGCACACAGATTTACACATCAAGTTTTGTTTTCTACCATCTATCTGAGGGAAAAGTATAAAAACATTTTTAAAGAATCATAGTGAGTATCTGACCTAATCCAGTCAGTGTTCATTTCAGGTGTTGGCAAATGGGAGTGTTAAAGGAACAAATAAATATTTGACATGTTTTTGAATTAACATAAAGTAAACAAACCTTAAAAGCTCTCTCTACTGAATTATAAACTTGTCATTTTTGATTTGAAAATTAGTAGATTTGAAAATATTTAAATGGCCATTAAATACCAGTTTTTGGTACTTACCTAAATGTCCAACAAAAAAGAAGGAGCTTATTCATGGATTTATTAGATTTTTTTCCACACATGACATTAAAATAATGTATATATAATATTGTACAATGTGTTGAAAATGGTTTCAGCTAATAATTTAACTGTCACTTTGCAACAGCGCTTTGCGTATACAGTATGAGATGGTGAAAATGCTCAACATTACCCGCTTAACATCAGTACGTTAGCATCATTGTGAGCATGTTAGCGTGCTACCGTTAGCATTTATTTCAAAGAACCTCTGTGCTTAACTGTATTGCATATGTATACTCTATATAACTTAATGTATTGTATTTATGTTCTGAGTTATCACTTAGATATTATAAAAAAAAACTGTCACACAGTACCTTAACATTAGATAATCTCTCTCCATCATAACAATAAATCAGCTTATAAACAATATAAGTCATTTTAATTAGAGCCGCGGTTGTCCCTGTAGAACAGGAAATGTCCTCTGGGTAGATTTTGCTGGAGGCCAGACCTTCAGCTCTCCTTGCCATGTGACCTGTATAATGTCTTTTTCATTGGCAGGCACTCAGCAACAAAAGCCAGCACAGCATCTCCTACACACTGTCCCGGAGCCACTCTGTCATTGTGGAGTACACCCATGACACCAACACAGACATGTTTCAGGTCAGTGTCTGCACACACACATACACACACACACGCGCACACACGCACACAAACATGCGCGTGCATATGTGCCATGCCAACTCAGCATTTTAGCTGTGTGACCTACAGTAGAAATAGGACGTTGAATGTAAAAAATTTAATTGTTTGGAACATAGGGGACATTTTATGAAAAACTAACCTTTAATCAGCATTGTCTACCAACCCACAAACTGTGAAATAAGTCAACCCAGTCAGTTTTTTGTGAGAAAACAAGGGATCAAAGAAGACATTCAGATTTGGCTCCCCTTCCTATGTCACATGCAGGCTCGTTACAATATAGCGGCCCCTATCTCCACCCACGGATTGGGAACTACCTTTGAAAAGGCGCACCATATTTTTCTCGCAATCCAATCAGACTGCGCTTTTTCAGAAGGAGTCTTAAAGAGACTAAAACCGAGCGTTTCAAACAGGTATATTCAGACGGACAGTACGAGAAAGATCTTTTGTTTTTTCAACATTAAAGCATGAAAACATGTTCTAGTAGAAACCCCAAATACGAACCTGAAAATGAGCATGATATGGGTCAACAGTGGAGAACTGGATTATGCTACAGGAGTGGTTTGAGAAGCTTCTGTGGACATTGTGACACTATAGGTGGTGGGTAAAGGTTATGTTTATGGTAGGGAAAGCTAACTGTCGCCAATTAAGACATTTTAATTAGTTTAAATGTGTTTAAACAGCAACTTTTTAAATATACTAGTAGTGATTATCAACAGTAACTGATGATATGAATTATTTAAATGTGTGCCTTTCATATTGTCAAAGTAGATAATATTATTGTCTTATTAGTTTTTCTTCTGGTTGCATCTCATCCACCCACATCACAATCCATTAAAAGCAGCCTGTATTAAAATGAGCCATTTACAACCACGGTAGCCATCCTAATCCATATGTTTTCGGTTCAGTTCGTCTGTTTGTCAACAGGATTACGGAAAAACTACAGTCCCTAGTTTCAGGAAACCCTGTGGAAGGGTGTAGCATGGGTTAAGGAAAAAATCATTACAGTTTGAAGCTGTTCCAGGTGGATACATCAATTATTTTTCACTGTTGTTAACATTGCGAGATAGGGCATTCGGCCTTGGCGGAGGTCTGTGCTGTCCGAGTGCCCTTCTAGTTTAATTTCATTACGAAATCAATGTCTTAGTTTAACGTATTAATATCCACAACTCCTCATCCCGGCATCTATGCTCCACTTTCAGTATGAAGCATGTTTAAGGATGACCCCTGATGCTCATTCCCAGGCCTTTCCTTATTTGTTTAACTATGGAATTACATTTGCGTTTCTTTAAAGAGCATGTAAAGTTAGTTTTCGGTTTCTTACAGTCTAAGCTAGGCTACCCACATCCTGATTTCAGATCTGTACTTAACGCACTTGCATGAGATTGATATCCAGATCTCACTCTTCAGAAAGAAAGAGATATCAGGCGCACGTCCCAAAAGGTTGAACTATTCCTTCAAGGTGTTTTTCATATTTAGATAAATCTAGTTGAACCGTATTTGCCGCTCTCAGCCCTTTAGGCGCAAAGACCAGCAGAGCAGTGGGGGCATCAGGAACGAAGAGGGAGTGCGAGAACGAAAGTATCAGGCAGAAGGACGGAAGACAAAAGACTTGAGTTGATAAGATATACAAGAGAAGATGAGTCAGACCTGTCTGCTCTCAGTAGCTCGCAGTTGTTTTCCAACCACCTTCTCTCATCATCAAGGAGATCCATACAAAGCCGCGACTCCAGCAGACAGAATCAACAGGGCTCCGCTCCAATCTATACATGTCAGTCTGTCTCCCTCTGTCTGCTGAGTTGAAGGCTCGCTTCACCCACATGGTTTTGCTTTGTCCAAGTTTTTATCCGTATGAAAATAATACAAGATTCCGATTCAAGAAAGGCGGCGCTTCTTCCTTTCTTCAGTTCAGTGCGAAGTTCAGTCGCTGCTTGAAAGTTTTTTTCACCACTTTGCCATTGGTCCCATCTGCTACGATAGCAGCGCACGATATTAATGGGATCTTGGAAGGCATCGGCGTCGCGAAAGGTGCTTTCAGACAGCGAGCAGGCCACCACAGCTCTCGACTAGTATGCCTGTTTTTCTCTTCCTGCTGCCAATGTCAACCTCGGCGACACAGCTGCTGCCGTGCTCAAAATAATGGAGGTGGGAGCAGCAAATATAAACATCCATCACAGTTTACAGTCCAACTTCCTGCTGGTTGTGGTTTTCTTGCGCCGCTATTCTGGCTAAACTGTTAGCTGTCAGCACGTCCCCAGATCTCAACTGAAAGAACCGATGGCCAGTGTTGCAAACCCAAGGAATGTTTCAGCCTAGTTGTCATGAATTGAATCGACTTTAGGTTTTTGTCAATCCTTCCTAATCGGAGGAGGTGAGGGGCCAACTGGAGTGAACCTTTCTCGAGGGAAAACCGCCCAATTCGCATAAAAAGGAGCCCAAACAGCCCAAAACCACCTTTACTCACTTAAATAATAAGTATCCCAAATGGGTGAAATAACACCCAATCTGGCAACACTGCGACACAATGGTTTGTCACCATTGAGGGAAGCACCAATAGAAATTGATAAATTAGTATTCCAAGGTGGAAATCTCAGAGATAGATATTTGAAAACCCAGACAAATAAAACTTAATAGATATCACTAGATATAAGAGGAAATAGGATTCCTACAGTTTGGGTGAACTAACCCTTTAGTACACACACGATCATACTTACTTTGTACTGTTCACCTTTTTATCGTTGTTTTATGATAATCGATTCCTCTCTTGGTTCTCTCAGATCGGCCGGTCCACAGAGAGCATGATCGACTTTGTGGTGACGGACACAGCAGGGAGCAGCAGTGGTCAGGGCGGGGGTGCTGCAGGGGAGGGTGGCGGAGGCGGCCAGTCGGCCCAGAGCACCATCTCCCGCTACGCCTGCCGCATCATGTGTGAACGCAGCGCTCCCTACACAGCCCGCATCTACGCCGCCGGCTTCGACTCCTCCAAGAACATCTTCCTGGGGGTGAGTGTTCTCCCTCGTGGGTGCCGGGCTTCTCCTGGGAAACTACACAGGGACTGGTAACCATGGCAGGGACATGGCTGTGGCTCCCACGGGTGACATCATAGCTGTAAGGATGGGTGTCAGTGTATGTGACCTGGCTGTACATTCTATTGCTCTGGTCAGTGAACATAAAACATATTGTAACATGCGGTATATCAGTACATACAGTACACTGTATGTATGCTACTGTTTGATATTTCAAATATTTACGTCTTTTCATGTTTTTAACTTATCTAGAATTGTTTATGGCCGCAGGTTTTCACATATAAGGAATTTGCTCTGGTGCATTGGCGCACAACATAAACATAGCAAGAGGAAATTCAAAAATAAAAGCAGTACAAAGATCAAGAAACATAAATATAGGCTAGAAATAAAGAACATTACAATAGCAATACGAAAACATTTTATAAAAATGTGTACAATATATCTGAATTCAAATGAAAGCTGTATACAAGAAAATCACAGTAAAAACGTAAAAAAAAAAAAATATGCACAATGTGTCTGTATGAAAGTGAGAGAGCTGTGCGGCTTTTAGAACTGGCGGTTCTGTGCAGAAAAGCGCAAATTTGACAAAGGAATGTACAAAGGGTTCACAGTATGAAGTATGAAAAGAATAAGCAATGTACAGAGATATTGTCCCAAAGATGTGCGCTAATGTAACACATATAGACGGATGTGAAGATGTTAATGTAACGTGTGGTGTCTATCTATCAGTTATGATAACATTGCACTGACCAAATTCGATATTGAGTTCTGGAAATAAGGTGTTTGCTGACGGCTTCTTTTTACAACCCACTCGCTCATTTCTCACCCTGTCGGACCTATTTTTATCGATGTAGCCGTGCTCCGAGATGTCAGCTCTTACTTTGGAGAGTACAATATTATCACAACCAGTTTGCAAAGCCAAATTGTAATAAACAAGAGTAGTTTTCGCCTAAACTTTTGTGATTAGAAATGTAGGAAATACTGCCAGAATCACAATCGGAAAGACCCAAATTGGAATAAACCAGAGTTAGCCCTAAATAGAAAGGAGAGCACTGAGTATGTTCATTATTGCAGCACAGTCATGCACCATCAAGCTTACTCAGCAGTCCTCCACTCTGTCTTGCTTGGTCTTGCAGTATCTTCAGTTCAGTGGGTAGTTCTGTCTGGAGCCTTGGGCCCTCAGACACAACGTGTTTATGTCATTGTTTTCATTGAGAGTTTAGCTTGGTGCTTTTCCATTTTTTCCCCCCGCTCTACATGTCTGCCGTTTTTTTTTTGTTACAGGAGCGCCCTGAACTCCACAAGTAAAAAAAAAAAGTAAAAAAAGATTCAACTCAATCTGCCTTCACGTGATGGCAAATGTTCTTTTTTCTCATCACAAGGCCACGAGGTGGTTTTGTTTCTACGGTTACCTCCCCTGCTTGCCTCTGTCGCACATAAAGCTCATTAGTTTTGCGCTTTGAAAGGTCAAAGTTGAAATCATTTCAACTCAGAGCGCTGCTGCGCTCATTGCGCCACAATAAGGGCAGCAATTCCGCTGAGTTGGGCACCACCTCTCTCTCAGTAGGGAAACAGCGGCAAAGCCAGCGCAGAGCGGTTTTACCACTGATCATGTGAAGGCAGCACGTTATTTTTTTTCAAATGAAATCAGATCGTGTTTTTTTTCCCCTCCTATATTTCACAATGTGAAAGCTTCCAAACCACTGCTACGGGTGTGGCGCCACAAAACGTGACATCTAGGTGCACAAAGCCATGCAAACCAATAATAGCCCTTTCTCATGAAAGCATGACTTCATCCCATGCAAGATTTATCAGGACCCCCGACAACTAGGCCAGCAGTCGGAGCGATAACGTCAGCAACCAGTGCTCAACACACACGTTACGACTGAGGCTTGTATAACTCCACCAGCCATCGGGAATACATTTACACTGATATATGGAACAAAATATGTCACTTTATTAAAAGTCCAGCTCTGTGGTTCACCTTCTGAACTGTTTGACGGTCGTGATGGCCGATAACATTTTTATTGTGTTGATAAATAACGCATGATTAAGTATCGGAAGACCTTAAAGTAACAATCCTTGAGATTTCATAGTATCAGACCCTGGCATTATTATTATTATTATTATTATTACTAGCCATTAAATATAGTTACACAATGTAATTACCTCTTACATCTATATTGTAGTTTTCATTGCTGCTAATGGTCCCCCTCTCTCAGAAACCCACGTTCACAGGAAATTCACATTTGACTCATTGCTTATATGGTATTAATAAGTGCAGTTTTAGTTTGCTAAACCGTGATGAAAAAACGATGGTTTTATGGCTTAGGCCTTTTACATTTATGTTGAACTCATTTTAGTGAAATTCTTCTTTTCTTCAGAGCAGCAACAGACTAAAATAAATGTTTGAGCTAAATCGCAAGTCTGCTTCTTTTTTTTTAAGCACCTTGGCCCCTTTTTTAAAAGCTTATTTTTTTATTATTTTTATGAAGCTACACATGCCAGAAATGTGCTGTTTCATTCCGTCAGAGCTCATTTGTGTTCCTTTCTTTCTCACAGGGATGGGTTCATTCCTAAGCGTGAGTGCATCTCTGTGCATTAGTCAGTACAGTAGTCATTCTGTACTGAGCTAAATATAGCAGCAGAGAAAAGCTACGTTAGCTGATTTGACATACACCTCCACTATCATCCCTCTTTGCTTCCCCAATATTCCTCTAACCTTTACGTCTGTGTGTGTTGGCGTGTCTCTCAGGAGCGGGCTGCCAAATGGAGGACGTCGGATGGCTTGATGGACGGCCTGACCACCAACGGGGTGCTGGTGATGCACCCGGCGGGGGAGTTTGTGTCTGAGCCGGCTCCGGGCGTTTGGAGGGAAATCTCAGTTTGTGGAAATGTCTTTGCCCTGAGGGAGACTCGCTCAGCCCAACAGAGGGGAAAATTGGTAAGATGAAGGGGGCTGATGGGAAAATTATGTTTGCTTTGATATGTTTACAAAGTTCGGGGTTACTGACCTTAAAGAACTGCAGGGATTTTGTATTGAAATTGGTTGATTAAGTCAATCTAAGGAAGTAATCACAGAACCTGGATTTCCAGTATTTTTAAAGAAATATAATGCTGTAGAATCTTGCCCCCTTTTCCCTTTTGTTATAAACTTCAGCAGTGGACAGTAGCTCCTGGCTTGTGATTACAGAAGGGGGAGGGGAGTGTACGAGCCTAATGAAGAGTTCCCCAACAAACCCCACCAGTGTGCCCCATAACAAATCACTATTTCCTTTGTCCTTGCTAATGCCAACAAGCCAGTGATGAAAACTATTCTCTTCTTGTCTTTCCCCTGCTACATTTCCATCTTCTGTTCTCCTCTTGAGGTGGAAAATGAGTCAAACACCCTCCAGGACGGTTCCTTGATTGATCTGTGTGGAGCTACCCTGCTGTGGAGGACCCCCGCCGGACTGCGCCATACCCCCACCCTCAAACAGCTGGAGTCTCTTCGCCAGGAGCTGAACGCTGCCCGGCCCCAGTGTCCTGTGGGCTTCAACACCTTGGCTTTCCCGAGTCTGGCCCAGCGCGAGATTGTTGACAAGAAGCAGCCCTGGGTCTACGTCAATTGCGGCCATGTACACGGCTACCACAATTGGGGCTACCGCAAGGAGAAAGGCCCTGCAGGCCCTGGGGGCACAGCACCAGCCAGCACCGGGGAGAGGGAGTGCCCCATGTGCCGGCGAGTGGGCCCCTATGTGCCGCTGTGGCTGGGCTGTGAGGGAGGATTGTACCTGGATGCCGGGCCGCCCACTCACGCTTTCTGCCCCTGCGGCCATGTATGCTCAGAAAAGACAGTGGTGGGGTGGAGCCAGATCCCGTTACCCCATGGCACCCATGCCTTCCATGCTGCCTGCCCCTTCTGTGGTACCTGGTTGACAGGGGAGCAGGGCCACATCAAACTCATCTTCCAGGGCCCCGTCGACTGAAGCCCAGACCTGGGAGCCACAAGTGATGGTGAATTGGGCAGAGGTGGACGTGCTGAGTAAGGACTGTGTGCTAGAACAAAAATCTGAACACTCAAGTGCGGGATGAAAGGAAAGCACTGACGA
Source organism: Bovichtus diacanthus (assembly GCA_943590825.1). Classification (NCBI taxonomy): domain Eukaryota; kingdom Metazoa; phylum Chordata; class Actinopteri; order Perciformes; family Bovichtidae; genus Bovichtus; species Bovichtus diacanthus. Next base: position 1,253,055 of record CALSBV010012180.1, on the reverse strand, counting down.
GTACAGGAAAAGGACTGTTGACATAATGAACTGAGCGTGCCGTGCAATAGTTAATTGCCAAGGCTTCAAATGGAATATGAGCTGTATGGAGATATGTAAATAAATTGTGTTGAAATGAGCATGCGTTTAGTGATCTTTTCTTCTCTTTTTTTTCGTAGGCTTTTCACATTGCACTTAGACCGGGGCTAAGAAAGCAAAAGGGGCTAACCCCGATTTTAGGCCAGGGCTTGCTGGCCCTGCCCCCGGAGCAGGATTAGCACCGAGTTTGCTTCATATTACTAGCATCTTACTTACTTATCCCAGGGCTATGAATAGCCCTGGGATAAAATATGCAGGGTCAAAAGCCCTTTAAGTACCTGCTTAGTCTCAGCAGATAACATTGTACTCACCAAGTTCATTTCTGATATCTGGGCGCACCAAGGCATCAATAAAAAGAAGGGGCAAGAAACAAGACGATCAGACAAGTTGGAAGCCAACTCCGAAGTTAGTCAAGCTTAAACGAAGGTGAAAACAAAGATCACCAAAAACGGTTCCTCACAGTACAAAATGGCCCTGTGGAGTTTTCTTTATAAACCAACGTTCAGTGTCCAAATCAGATTGTGTGTATTCTCGAAGTTGAACATGAATGTATTTCGTTCCTGACAACACAATCCTGCATTGTTTACATCCACGAGCTTCTTCTTCTTTGTCTCGTTGTGTTACCGCCACCTGTTGATCAGTGGAATGGCGTGAAACCATTGCTAGGGCTTGTGTGTGCGTGTGTGTGTGCGCACGACATAAAGAAAACGGGGACCCAGAAAAACGGCTCCATAGCGTAGAAGTCTAGAACTCCATAAGGACCAGGACTTATATCACGGAGAAAGGTGTAACTGACTACGTTCTGCACGTCTAACGATCTGATTGGTTGATCCAATTTCCATTTTGTGGATTAAAAAATGAACACCGCTGTTGTTTCGTGCTTGCAAGCATGTTACAGCCCTCGCAGACCAAACTTCCTGGTTCAAGTTGGACCGTTTCAACTACATCAACCATTCTTCGATGTAGTTGTGCACGCACACCGTTTCCTTGGGAAACAAGATTTCAGGTCCTCTCAGGTGGTTTAGATAATCCGGCAAAAACTATTGTGTGTTTGGAGCCTGTTTCTTGACTCTTTAGACTTCATTGTAGCAACATGCTCCCACGCTTTGGAAAGTGACCTGGTGAGCACAACGTTATTATAACTGCTAGAAATGATTTGGAACATAAGACCCAAGTTGTAAAAAATGTAAATACCCTTAAAGTACCTGCATAGCCACAACGTTCAGGCAGCAAGGCTGCTCTACATGTTTCCAGGTTGGCATGTTACTTAGTTGACAAACACTAAAGCCTCTCCCTATGAGATGCCCCCACGCTGTAGTAGCAGCCAGCACGTAGACGACACCGCGTCACGCTGCAGACTCCACAGAGTGTCTCTAAGCCTTGCTCCCAGTTTGCAGTGCCCCCATTGTGCTAAAAATAGCTCAAGGTCACCAAGCTCCCCATGCCTACCCACCAGGGGAGAGAGGGGAAGAGAGAGAGAGGGAGAACACAACAGGGCATTAGGAGAGGTGCACATAACCTTTTCATCACCTACTGTAAGAAAATATTGAACAAACACAGACAGAGCCTTCAATTAGTCCAGATTCAAGAATGTGGACGTTCCCCGAGTAGCACCTTTTACACATATCTTCAATATAACAACCAGATGTAGTAAAACATGGTATTTTGGATTGGATATGAGCAGATATTGCACGCATCTCATCATGTAATGTCTGCTGAAAAGGTCTCACTGCAGAGTGGATGCAGCAATCCCACCCAGAGCTGCCGCAGGGTTTTTATTCGAGTGCCAGAGCCAGACCCTGAAAAACAACTGGCAATATTCATCGGCAAGTATCTCTTCATTTGCCCTTCCAACATTTCCGTCTGACAGTGATGTACTACAGCTGAGCTGCCTGCACCTGCAGATGATCTGCTTGGTGTGTGCGGTTATTTAAAGGTCCGCAGAGAGAGGCAGGGGTACAAATCAAGGGCAGCCGCCATGTGGGTGACAGGCAGCGGAGGAGATCTACAGTGTGGTAGCCGGGGTAATGGATGCTGGGGAGAGACCTTTTTTTTTTTTTTTTTCCTGTGGTGCCTCCAGTAAACTACAACAGTGCGTTCCTATAGAGAGCGTTCTGTACGTGTAAAACAGACCCTTGTGACTATCAAAAAAATGTATGTTGAAAAATGCTAAATATGTGTATTTGGTCCAGAGCAAGATATCTCAACATACACTGGCCAGACTGATATGAAATCTGAAATGCATGGTTACAGTGCCTTGAAGGTTGATTCCCCCCCTGGCCTTTCCTCTAGCCCCATCATCAGGTCAAACATGTCACTCACTCACAAAAAATATAGACATTTTGTGGGATTTGATATCAAGTTGTTAGGCACGAGGCGTCCCCTGCTGTCTGCCACAGTGTGTCTTTTTTCATGATACCGCTATGAGTCGCCAAAATCATTTAATTCAAAAACATTTCATTGAAGGAACCCAGTTAGCATACATTTTCATGTCAACATATTGATCCCATGAAAAGAGAATGCAATGTGTTTTATAAAGGGAGATTTTCACCTTTTTCAATTCCCAGATTAGAGCAGCTGAGCCAGCATGTCACGGAGCAGTTTATCTGGTTATGTAGATATAAGAAAAGCAGACGTCATTGTAGCGCATCATCTTAAAGGGGCCACTGCAGACAAATTTAAAGTCCAAATCTGTCCAGCAAAGGCCAAACATGGTTTAACTGGTGTTAAAGTTTAGAAATGACATTGCCAAGGCAGTTACCCATAAACTGACATGACATGGTGTGTGTGTGTGTGTGTGTGTGTCAGTGTTTCTCGATTGGGGGTACTTTCAAGTACTGCAGGGGGCTCATGAGATCTTTAAAAAGAAAAATGTGATTAAAAAAATTATCAGTTAGGCATAGTTCCTTAAATAATTATACTATAATGAGTTCAATGGGAAAAAAAAAAAATGTAAATGAAGTTCGATAAACCACATTTCGTCCTTCACGATACCGGTTCTTCAGTGTGACCAGGAAGCCAGTTTCAATTTTAAATGACAGACGAAAATCCAGAAAATAAGAGAAAAAAAAGTTCAAAATAAGCCCACTTTTCTCACTAAATTGTCAGTTCAATTTATCAAAAAGACGCAGTTCAATGCAAGTACAATGACTTCTTAGTGTGCGATGGCATGCAATAATAAAAAAATTGGATTGCAATGAATTTACTGATGGATTCTAAACATTTGAAATGTAGCATTTAAGTGTTTTTCAGTGACAAGGTTGTTGTTCATTAAATCAGACACTGATGGCGCAGTGCTGTATTGTACTTTTTTTTCTTTTTTCCCACGTCGTATCAGATTGTACCAACCTGTTGTCGTGATATTGCCGTCGGGCAAATAGTGGAATGCATCCAAACAAGCAAGACCTGAAGAAGCTGCAGTACAGGCTCGTCCAGGAAGAGGCCAGTTGGATAATTTCAGGCTGTAACCGACTGGAAACAATTTGCAACCGAATATTAAGTATGAATGATTATAATTGGGAAACTTTTTTAATCTCTTACTTTGATTTTACCTATTAATAAAGATCAAGGTCAGTTTACCAGTCATGTCCAACACTATTGTAAAATATCTCTGTGGCTCTGGAGGTTTTATCAATTCTGAGGAAATAACCCTGATGATGTCATAGTGGTGTCATCGGGGTCATGTGATTAGATAGGCTTGGGCTTTAGACTTAGAAATGTAGGATCCAGTGTTTTTGGAGCTTGACCCATTTCTGGAACTAGAGGTCATGTCAGTCAGAGATGGCTCCATTTAGACCTTTTTTTTTGTTTTATTGTTTTAATCAGTTCCTCGTGAGTCCCCTAATTTTGTGGACGTAGAATTCTAAATTACTGAAGTGACCCTTCAAGATCACCAAAAATGTATATTTTTATTTTACAGAACCAAAACAAAAATCATATAATCCTAATCAGCATTGATCATATTAGACTTCATAAATCATGTTTGTTATTCTATAAATACTTAACGTCAAATAAGACTTTAACATGTGACAAAGGGGATATAATTCTGCAACTTTTTGCAGATGCCACACAAAACAAATATTTTCTGTTATTCTTATCTTTCCATATACTTGTTTCTTGTTCGGGTCAAGTTTGAATTCTGATGTCTAACAGCTGTTTCAGAAGTTTACTGGATGTTGTAAGAAACACAGAACACATATACATATGCTCGATATACAGCACATACATTGAATAAGCAATTCTTACACTTGATTGATGCTGAATATCAACATAAATATATAACGTTAGGGACTGTACAGAAACTAGGCTTTTTGCTCAAGGGAGGGTAATCAAAGCATTTGTTTTTCCCTTGTGGCATTTGTTGTAAAAAGAAAAAAAGCAGACGCAGAAAATATTGTTCTATTACCATATTATGGTTTAAATTGGGCCCCATCAGATTAAATTCTTTGTACACTTTGTCATCATTGGTGAAAAACATTGTACCAATTGCTTTTTCCTCCCCTCTCCACCCTAATCATTTGTGTACAGTCCCTCGCTGATAAAGAACCCATTTTATGGATACTGTTAAGTAACAATACCAGACCAGCTCTCGTGTTGACGTTGATCTTTTTCATCATTTTATTATATATATATTTATAATATGTACAGAAAAAAAAGAAACATGATCAAAACTCAGCAGAGAGACAGCACCAAAGTGAACAAGCCTAACAGAAAGAAGACAGAAGGTGACTGACAGGCGAGCTCCTGCCCGGTGCTTTTTATTAACAAACAACACCTAGTGAGAGCCTTTATTAAGCCATTGAACAGCGATGGACAGGTGTGCAAATGACATGGGAAAATACCCCCTTTCACCCAAATGAATACAAAAAGTGAACTTAAGAATAAAAGTCAAGTGTTGTTTCATCAGAATCACATTCATAAGCAAAAGCCCCACCCTGCGTGTGTTTAACCCCACCCTCATCAAATTCCCCTCGTACTTCCATGGACTAGACAGACACAGTATAATATTCAATGAATACATTAAAATTAGTAGAATATCAAGACTTGTTGAAAGAAAGAAAAAGAAAAAAAAAAGGAAATTAGTCATGAAAACCCAAAACATCCTAGTATATGTGTGTGTTTCTGTGTGTGACCTGTGTGTTGAGTTTCAAATGATTGCTTGTTCTGCATCTACTCAAGTAAGCGTCAGGAATGTTCCACACACACACACACACACACACACACACACACACACACACACA
>CALSBV010012180.1:1228631-1244508 GCA_943590825.1 Bovichtus diacanthus | reverse complement strand
CACACACACACACACACACACACACACACACACACACACACACACACACCTCGGTTGCTGCTGCTGTTTAAATAATTTGTCTACAGTTTACAGTCAGTAGTGGGATATAAGAGTTTTAACTTAGTTTTTTAAATGCGCTTGAGAGGCCGCAATGTGCTTGCCCAAAGCCTTTGGCAATGAAAGGGGATAAGCACACATTTAATGCAAAGTGAGTGTGAATGGGCCTGTTGCCCTGCTGCAATTTGATTGGCTATTTGCCAAGTACTGTTATTGTCATTTCCTAATAGTTGGCAGAAGTGAAATCTTCACCTGTGCGGGTCAAATTCACACGAGAAATCCCCTTTGCTTCCTGTCTGAACACACCTTAAGAAAGTGAGATTGGAAGCTGAGGAAGAGGACAGATGGAGGGAGAGGAGGCTCACTGAATTCCCTGGATCTTCATCAATAAATGGCAATGATGAGTCACCGTTCAGGAACACTTCCTACTGTCTACAGAGCATCTACAGAGTGTGTGACTCAAGCACACTGCACCTGTTGGTGTGTGTGTGTGTTTGTTTGTTTGTGCAGGTAAATAATTCCAGGGATGAAAAGTTTAGGCTGGGGTGAGGTGGCCCCAAAATGAGATCAGCAAAGACAGACACAGCCTGAGGAGAAAAGCGTTTCACCAAAAGGCTTAAATCTCTTTAACCTCTGCCACCCCACTACAGTGTGTTTGAGTGTGTGTGTGTGTGCATGTGAGTGTGTATAGAGATAAGCTCACTTGTATCTAAACCTAATCTTCCACTGCCTCCATTCCATTCTAAATCAATACCAATCTTCCCCCGTATCTGTTTACTTTCTGCCCTCTTGGCAGAAAGTAAAAGTGGCCTCGGTGTCGGTTTCTGTCCCTCCCTCACAAACCGCCTTCCTCCCTCCGGTGTTTGATGGGTGTACAGGCCCGAATTAACCCTTGGAAAGTTTCAATCTGTTTTCTGATTTTAACACTCTTACAGTTTACTCCTCTGTTCAACCATCTCCGGAGAGTCGGGGGGCTGGGTGTGGGTTACGGGGTGTTATGGAGGAGTGGTGAGGTGGGGCAACACAGACGGAGAAGAAAGGGAGATTTCAGTGGAAATGGTGGCGGTAATGGTCGGGGTGGTGGGGGTGTGAGGGGTCTTTTAACAGCAGCCCCCTCCAGACTGCCTGACGGGAGTGCTCTCGATTTTTAAATTGGGCTTGTCACCGCCGGCTGTGGCCCCGGGGCCCATGCGCTTCTTGATCTCCGCGGCCATGGTCATGAAAGCCTGCTCCACGTTGGTGGCGTTCTTGGCACTCGTCTCCAGGAAGGGGATGGCCAAAGAGTCAGCGAACTCCTGGCAGAAAAGATGGGAGGAAAACTTATAGTGAGACTTTGAACTCAAAACATACAAAAGTGCTGTAGAGATTTAAGTCAAGCATTTTTCCTTATTAATTAGGAAAGAAATCGACTTGTGCCAGGGCTGCAACTAATGATTATTCATTAGTAAATAATCATTAGTTGCAGCCTTGGCACAAACCCTGTTGACTTTAGTGTCCCTCAACAGTCTAAATATTGTCTTTCTTGCTTGTTGCATTTTAGGAGATAAACACAAACCAATTCAGTTGTATCCGTCATTGAATTATATATAAATATACTTACTATCAGCTATTATCAATTGAAGCTTGTTGTTTACCTGTTGTTTTGGTAGATCCCGTACAATGTATAACCCACAGCGCTAATTCCATCAGTACAAAAAAAAAAGAAAAGAGTCTTGTCACACTCTCTTTAACTGAAATAATGTTTTTAATTCAATAATTATCCCAATTATTATAAAAAAATTTTTAAATGCTGCACAGGTGTGTTTCACAATAAAAGACTTCCAGCAGCACAATGGACATCATCCTTCCTTTTCCTTGTTGGCTTTTAATGTGAAAGATCAGCAGGAAGTGTGAGTTTCCCTCCTTGTAGTTTAAGAGCAAAAAAAAAAAAAAAAAAAAGCCAAAGTAGAAGCTACAACAACTAAATCGGTGTATGAAAACAGTACATCTGTTGAAAGGGGAAGGTGTTTTCAGCAGAGTGATGGGGATGATAGGACTGCTGTACTGATGGAATTGGTGCTGTGGAATATACACCAAATTTCCCATTATAGTACCGGTAATTTAAAACCCCTCATTGTTTTTTTTTTACGTGGCTGTTGTTTTGTTCATACTCACCACAGCCATTACTTGCATACCAAATCTTATTTAAAAATGTCTTATATTGAATATTCCTTTGTAGATGTTATCATTAATTATCATGTATCCCTCCCGCACAGAGGCCAGTAATAAACAAGTTGTTCCTTCATGCATAAAAAGCAGCCTTACCTTGGCTGTTGTGTAGTCCACTACTTTCTTAGTGGTCAGGTCACACTTGTTGCCCACCAGGAGCTTGTTGACATTTTCACTGGCGTAACGGTCGATTTCCTGGAGCCACTGCTTGACGTTGTTATAGGACTCCTGCACAATGACAAGAATATGAGCATGACAAACGTTGGAGCTAACTGCAGGCAAGTCTACGGGGTTTTTTTTTTTTCTGTGACAGTTAAAGGGAATTATATGAATTTTTTTGTTGTTGGAGGCACCGGGAAGCTTATTTTGACATCCTCCTGGATCCATCTTTTTCATACACGATTATGTCATCATTTCTGTCACATGGATTGTCTATGTTGCATTTTTTACTATGTTGTTTATTCTCAACACATGACATCTATTGCACGTCTGTCCGTCCCGGGAGAAGGATCCCGCCTCAGTTGCTCTCCCTCAGGTTGCTTCCATGTTTCCCCCTTTAATTGTGGGGTTTCTTTTGGGGAGTTTTTCCTTGTGTGTTGCGAGGGTCTAAGGACAGAGGGTGTCGTATCCTGTACAGTCTGTGAAGCCCACTGATACAAATGTAAAATTGGTGATATTGGGCTATATAAATAAACTTGATTTGAATATTTGAAGTGGTTCTAGTAATAGCGGTTCTAATGTTTACTTGTTGACATTGTGTCAAGGTTGTGATTCAACTCCTTATTTTTAAGGCTGCATTTTGCAATTAATTATAAAGTGTTCTTTTATTTGTGTCCCACTTATGAATTCTGTCAAGATCATCATGAGTACAGACTAATACAGTAATCATTAATCAGCTCTATATGTCACGCAGAAACACTTGGGATCGTCTGTCGATGTATTTCAGTTTGTCAGATTAACAGCGCGTTGAATCAGACAATGGTGTTTTGTAGCCAATTATTTAAACCACTCAGGTATGCTGCAAATTAAATAACAAAACAAAAACTTTACTTTCATAAAGAATTGGACCGATTACCCACCTGATCCGTCACGTCATATACAACTATGATGCCGTGGGCTCCGCGGTAGTAACTGGAGGTGATGGTACGAAACCTCTCCTGACCTGCAGTGTCCCACTGAGAGAGAAACGGGTAGAGATAGAAAAAGTGATCCAGGGACAAAAGATTAGAAAATAATACAACATTTCCTGAAGAATCTGAAAAAAAAAAATCTATTCATTTCTTTTATTCCCTCCTCAGAACCCTTGAGGCATGCAAAAGACCTCATGTATGACTTGCTCAAGTTTGAGGAGCAGAACTTAAATCAAATGCATTTATGGAGAAGACTAAAGAAAATAATTTTTTTCTCTTACTATCTATTTCTGAGCCTTTGAAGGACACAGTGGATTCTTTTGTAGTTTTCCATGCCATTGATGATTTGTTGCGAGCGTTCCTCTTTTCCTGCTCTGAACTCATGTCACGTCATCTGGCAGCACAAGTCCGACCCGATTACCTAAACTTAGTTTGGTGAAACCTATCTAAACCAGGTCTTTCATTGCCAAGTCTGACTTTTCTTCTACGCCGTTTAATAACCCTGTGGTGTCATGTAATGGCAACATGAAGACTTTGTGAATACAAATAAACAGTATAAATACAGCTTACTTAAAACCTACAGCACTGAATGATCATAATTGGGGGGTTTTCACTGCAGAACAATATCAGCTTCACTTGCTTACAAAAATGACATAGTGTAGTCAGTTGCCTTTTTATGGTATATATCGAAAATGTACCAGTTTGTAAACACAGAAGAAGCACAAGGAAAAACCTAGAACCAAAGCCTGACAAGGTTCATAAAAGTTCAGCCGATGGGAAGCTCCAGGTTACTGGTTGTTCAATTTCTGCAGTTCGAAACGGCTAAATGACTTCCTAATTACAACAAGAACACTTAAAGTAACCTAAAGTTATCTAGAGCAAGGACATAGAACTGCACTGTGCTTTTTTTTGTGTGTATATGCCCAATATAAGCAGAGCTGCTATGTGTCTGCTTCACAAACTATGGATGTTTTTTTGAGGTGGTAAAGCCTGTTCCCTTAAATAAAACAAGATCCAGTTACACACACACACACGCACACACACACACACGCCTCTTGTGTGTTTTAAAAACAATTGTTGGATCTAAGCCCTAGCTCAGGTGAGGGTTACAGAGGGTGTTCTGTGTGTGTGTGTGTGTGTGTGTGTGTGTGTGTGTGTGTTTGTGTGTGTGTGTGTTTGTGTGTGTGTGTGTGTGTGTGTGTGTGTACACTCACAATCTGCAGTTTGATGGTCTTGCCATCCAGCTCGATGGTGCGGATCTTAAAGTCTACTCCGATGGTGCTGATGTAGCTCTCTGTGTAGGTGTCATCCTGCAGAGAGGGAGACAGATGAAGTGAGGGAGAACAGGATGGTGTCCGGCCGACAGCAGGACGAGGATCGACCAAAAGGTGGCAGTTAGAACAGAGACATTTACGGCCAACCGTAATGGAAAAAACATGTTTTTAGAGGGTGAGACAGAAGTACTTACAGCGAAACGCAGCAGAAGACAGGACTTCCCTACTCCAGAGTCTCCGATGAGCAGGAGCTTGAACAGATAGTCACTGAAAGAAAACACATTCCAGGTTAGAACAGGGGCCACATTTATAACCTTGCTGCATCTCGGTGCTGTTGTGTAGTGGGCCGATTGTGTGAAACATCGACTGAAGACATACTCCTGACACACAGCTTTCTCACAGCTGAGGCTGGGCAGAGGTTTTTTTCAATATCAGTACCAATAAAGATACCTGAACTGTATTTCATACCTTACTTTGTTGAGTATAAACTTTTTTTTCTTCTTCTTCTTAGTGTCAACAAATCTAATGGAAAATGTTGGTTTCTGTCTTTTTGCATCATATCGTTCAAGCATACAAGATAAAGGCCTTATGGTAGGTCCTGCTTTAGTATCTGATCTTGAAGCTCGGTTATGAAAAGGGTCCTTGTGTCAAGTCTTTTTTTTCCTCCTCAATACAGATTCTGATGCCTCAACTAAGGGCGTCTGCCAAAAAATTAATTACAAATCCAATACCACGGTTTTCTTTCTGCCAAGATTTACATCTGCATACATAACAGTGTGGAATTCACTGTAATTGTTTTTGGGTAAGGTAGCATGACACAAATCCAGCGGATGCATCCTTAAGTTAAAGAGAAAACATTTCTCAGTTTTGTGCTTTTATGAGGCAGGTCTAGATCAAGGTTTTTTGTGCCTGATTCCAAACCCAGTGCTATAATATTGCTAACTTATAACAGCTTATTACTCAATCTAAATAGGTCCTGGTTCAAAACCATTACAATTAATACAATAGTTTCATAGGCTATTGAGGTTAAATGAGAGAATTTGACTCCTGAAACTGACTCATATGACTTATACTAGAGATATACTGGAGATTATAATAGAGGTATCACTTTTTTGGAGTGTTGACATTTATCATTTAACCATAAGAGTACAGTAAAGGAAGGATTGGATTTTAACAAGCTTCATTTTAGCCAATACCGATCAATTAAAATATGCCCAGATCAGCCCCGATATCAATCCTTAGGATCTGCTTGAGACAACGCTACCTTTATGTTGCATATTCCAAAATAATTTGTGTTTTGACAAAAAAAAAAAAATCTTTACTTAAGGTTCAACAAAAGCTTGTTATGGAGCTTTAAATTGCACCGCTGTTGTTGTGGTTGAATCTACAGAAAATAATAGTGAGAGGACTTTGAATATAGATTTTTGTTTTTGTGCAACTACTGTTTGCAGGTCAATAATAGAGTCAAGAGTAAAGCAATTCTCGAGCTTGGCAGTATTCTGGCATAAACAAACAGAATGCAGAGTGAGAGGAATGGGAGGTCTATCACACCTTGTGCCACTCGGCAGGTTAATCCAGCCCTGGAATTAGGGCTCAGTATCACTTAAAACCTTTTGATTTTAGTGCCCATCCTCCAGCACTGACCGCTTTTTTTTTTAAACCTTATTTTGAGGAATATAAACATTAACGTTTATACTAGCATGTTCTCCTAAAGTGATGGAACAACAGCTACCACCCTTCGCCTCACCCAATCACCGAGAGGAAAACAACATCACATGAATTTGACACACAGCACAGACAGCTGTCGAGAATTGCCCAATGCCACTGCTATTCTTGTGTCATAGGAAACTGAGACCTGTCGTGTACACTCACACTCAATCAACTGGTAATATCTCACAAACACTGGATGCAACAGCACTGTTGCAATCAGCCCAGTTCACATTTCTACGTGGCTATAGCTTGTGTTGATGTGGACTGATGCAGAGGGCCACCAGGACAGTTTAATAAGTTATCATTCATCTCAACAAGCAATCCAAAGAGCATTTGAAGTGCATAGCCTTATATATACTTAAACTGAATTATATGACAAAGCCAGTTGAACTGAATCTGCCAGCTAACAATAGTTATAGAGGCAACGTTTATAGCCTTTTACTGCCAAATAAATAGGGCAGTTTATTGTTTGAAAAACTTTTCAATACTAGTGGCAAAACATTAACGGAATTTTCGTTTTGATAGAAAAGGGTTACTTTTCCTGATGGCGCTTACTTTGAGGAACATGAAACAATTTTTACCAGAAAAAAAACTTTTTTCATTTAACAATAGAAGCCAAAGTTGAAGTATCAAAAAGTAAATGTTATCCAAAATCAAAATGCCATAACAGAACAATTAAATAGACTGAAATTGGCAACATTATTATGTATCTGATAAAAGAATACACAAACAACATTATGAATCTGACTTAAAAGCCAACATTCAACGGGCACATTTCAGTCGGTACCTGAAAGTAAATAAGCCTGGCAATACTACTGTAAAACACACAGTAGTCATAGGAAAGGATGGTTAACCTCAATACTCAGAGTACTACCGACTGAATTGGTCCGTAGTATGAAACACCAAAAACTACTAAAGATTGGCACCAAATGATCTGGAAGTGATCAGACATTGCTTGATCATCTGAATCAGATATATTAGTTTTAAGCAGGGTTTTATTTATGCAAAACATTTTAATCGTTGTGTTAAGACAACATTTAAGAATTTGGGCTTGAATAAAACAACGTTAGTGTTTACACTGAGCAATGTAAAATGTATTTGGCAACAGGGTCTGCAGTTATAAGCGTTAATTACTAATTAATAAAGGGTCTTAATAACAACCTATCAAGTCTGGTCTGCAGTTGTAAATGTTAAATAAAAGATCCATTGAAGAGGGGTTTCCTGATTAACTTATGGGAAAGTTAAAAAGACAAAGCAAGTGTCATGCTGGAGAAGGATAAACACCAGCCAAAAGGTGTTTTTTAAAAATTTTTTTATCTAAAATAATAATCATTTAAACCTGACAACCATAAAGGTGGTATTTATAGATGCTTATAACTGCTCTTTAAAGAATTAGTAAATGATCTGTAACCATTACCAAACCCAGTAGTTACACCCTGTATGAGGGGTGTCCTTTACTAGAAAGTGGAAATCTTTGAAGATGGATAACCTAACCCAATCAAATGCACTTACCGTGCCTACTGAGATACAGTGCAATGGTAGGCAATATTAAGAAAGATCTGACGAGAGACAGGGTGACACAGTATGTGTAAACATTACAGGGGAATGAAGATTGTCTGCTAAGGGTGTGGAGGTGTTAGCTAAGCTAGTTAGACAGGGTTTCCATACGGATTCACAAGGGAAGCTTCTGCTTTCCGCTCTGTTGCAATAGAGAGACGTTTCAGCACCGACCGACAGATTCGGTGACAAGCCGGTGTCCTCTCCTTTCAGGGCTGCAGGTCAGCCGTCAAACATCTGCTACCTGCCGTATCATCTAGCGTTAGCACCGACACGCTATGCAATGGAGAGAAGCCAATGTTGGCATTTTCTCTGCGAAATGAACACATAGCAGGTACAACAGCACTCAAGATTACGACCTAGCGACCATGTTTAAATTCGGCCCCAACCAAATAGTTACGAATATCCATAGTAGTTAAATAAAGCCATAGTGCACTCTACTCCTAAACATTGAAGTAAAAGGGAAGCCATTTCTAAACACGAATACGAACGAGATTACCGGGCGTCTGAATTGTGTACAGTGCCTATAAAGACCACTTAAACGTATGGGTCCATATAGAAAACTACAGGCTTGGTTGTCTATCGAGGCTACAGGTCAACCATCCCACATCTGTATGTCATTACTTCTTGTAACGCCGTTTCTGTCAAGCTAAAGCTATTCCGTTTTCATTCCAGTTTCTGGATTGAAGTATGGCAGCGTTCCCTTAGGTTTTTACTCTAGTTGTACACACTGGACTGTTTGCGTTTATTTGTACCCGTGAATAGGTCGCGTGCCACAGCCGACACGGTGAGGCACGAGCAACTGTCAGCTGACGTTTAAGGAAAACACGTTCGCGAGACTAACACATTAAAAGAAGCTGTCCGCGCCCTGTTCACGGGAGCCAGCTAGCTGATGTTTGACAATACATTTATCGACAGAACAATTAGCATGCATTATTTATACAGGGTTACACCACAAACATGTTATTAAGATTTCTAACTGAACACGAAGGTGTCCGCCTTACAATGGAGCCTGTGTAATGTAACGTAAAACTCACTATTCGGGATTCATGGTTTCACTCTGAATGTGTTTTTCTGTCGGCGACTCGACTCTTCCTTCCTACTCCGGCGAAAAAGATGACTTGTAGGTCCGGGTATCTTAGGCACTTAGATGGCTGTGTTACCGGATCCGTTACTGTTCCGTGGTCGTTCCTAGGTATTCGACCTTTATCGTTTCATATACCCTAGATTCTAGCGGACATATCCCTGTTTCCTCGGGTCAGGCTGTTGTATTTTACTCCTATTTTCTGCCTTTCTGTGTCCGTTGCTTGATAGAAGCTCAAGATGGCTGCGCAGGTGCGGTAGTGACGTGAGGTGACGTGTCACTACTCAGCTCAGAAATCAGGACGAATCGAGAATTAGAGGGGTGCTGGGATTTGAAGTTCATCATAAAGATTACGTTAAAAGCGACTGCACTCACTGAGGTAAACAAGATATACTGTTTCACAGCAAAATGTTTTAAAAAATGTTATGAAACTGCTAGGGATGGGTGATGTAAACACAATTAATATTGCCATGATTATCAAATGTCAACTTAATATCAATGAGCTAAGATATTTAAAATCACAATTAAAGAGTTAAACTCCTATTTGTGCCATGTCAAATGTGTTGCGTTTTGTTAGATCACATTCTATAATTCTCATAAAATCGATGTATGTCCTACTTTGTCACAGATATTGTTTATTGTTTTATTTCATAAAATAAAATAATGGACTTCCATAAACGTGTGTAGTTTTTCCAACAGATATGCTTTAGTAACATACTGTATATAATACAGATTTACAAAACATTTAAAAAAGTGCACAATAGATTTTGGTCTCTGTACTCTATATCAACTTCCATAGTGTATTTATTAGTAAGAGAGGCACCTATGGTGGTCAATTTGACGAAGGGAGCCTGTGCCACCCTGGCTGTCCCCTGAGCGGTTTACACACACATATACAACATCTCTACCTCTCTCTCACACACACACACAATTCATGAGAGGTCCACTTTGATACAGAATTCAATTTTGTAACTTATAAAATCACTGTCTTTTTTATTGATTATCTTCCCCCTTAACTGCTGAGCCAGTAATGTACTTAAGGTAGCCATCCGCTACATCCACATCCTCATCTCCGGCTGCAGCAGCACCCACAGGATTAGGCAGGTAGACATTTTCCCATCTTCCCCCAGATTCTGTATGTGGATCCTGAGAGTCAGCAGCAGCAGCAGCGACCTCCAGGCCGTGGTTGATGTAGCTGGCCTCCTGGCTGGCCTCCAGCACTGGCAGTTCCGACAGAAGACCTTTCAGTGTCTCGCCCAGTTCCCCGAAGGCAGGCCTGCGGCTCGGCTCCTTATCCCAGCAGCTCTGCATGACTTCATAACTGTGTTTGGGGTGAGATGGAGAAAGGAGAGGGAGAAGGTAGGGTGAGGCGTAAATAACTGTACATATTGAAGATATAATAGAATATTCCTTATTGAAATGGCTTAAAACAAGGTATTCTTTAAGTGGGACTCATTGTTACAAGTTTCATCTATGGATTGAGTAGTTCAACCAAAGTGATATTTTCCTGTATTGTTAGAGAACTTTCTGGAAAAAAGCATCATTTTGTGTAGAATATATATATATATATATATATATATATATATAAGCTATGTTTTTGTCTTGACTCTGTTGGGGGTCCCAACCCCAGGGTTTGTATTTGCTGAACATCTGTCTAACTATGCAAAAACAAAATAATCAGGTATGTGAGAAGATACATGAGATCATTTGAACACATGAACAATTAGTTATATATTTATACATAAATAAATAAACTAGAAAAGTGATCTCCGCCAGGTGTGTCTATTTGATATTTGGATATAGACATATTTTTATAAAATTAGAGTTAGAAGGAAAATATTAATATTGGACTATGTCGTCTTGCAGTCACTGATAATACCTAAGTAAAAAGCCTCTATAACATAGAATTAAATATGAAAGTTGCAGCTCATTAGGTGTGGCAACTGCTAATGATGTCTTTGCAAATTTGGGTAACACGCAGAACATGTTGTGTTATATTGGCGGCTGGTATTCAATGGCGCTAAAGTACTTTTTGTCAAAGAAATAATCCCTACAAGAACCTTTCTTTGCCCTGTTAACAGTCTGCTGTATACTAGGGCTTACTGTATGAATTCTCGGGATATGCACCTGATGCCTTCTATTATCAGTATAACATTATATACAGTGTCATTTAACAGAAAATGAGAAATGTCCCTGAACGAGCACAGGAACTCACAGCTTGTGGTCACAGTCCTCGGGCAGTTTGAGCCTGTGTCCGGACAGCAGCAGCTCCAGCAGCTCGTGGTTGCTCACTCCAGGATAGGGAGTCCTCCCCCGGGACACAATCTCCCACATGGTCACCCCGAACGACCACTGGGAGGACAGAGACCAGAAATCACAGTTTTACATCCGCAATGTACAAATTCAGACATTCAGTAAATATCGCAATGAGAGTCGAATCTCTGCTTTCAGAGCTGTTTGTCATGTGACTGTCCACGAAGACCGAACTCACCACGTCACTTTTGGTGGTGTAGACGGACTCAGACAGGCTCTCCATGGACATCCACTTGATTGGCACACGGACAGCTACTTTTTGACGATAATAATTGCTGCTGTAGATTTTCTTGGACAAACCGAAGTCCGCCACGCACACCCTAAGGTCATCACCCAGCCTATGGATAAAAAATAAATACATTTGCATATTCAGAACAGGTAAGGCAATACTCTCTGGAGTCAGATAAAATATCAAAATTACTGTTTTGAATGGTTTGAATGGCAGCTGCCCATTTTGACATACTGTTTTTTATATTTTGTCCCAACACACATGGTCTCCTCTGAGGCCCTCAGGCGACTTTATTGAAATTGTAAGCAGCTTCCTTCCCAGATACAAGCCATGGTTGAATACCAATGGCTGAGGACAGAGAATCAGTCATATATGAACAAGGAGTCCTTCATTCGAAGCTTCCCCCTCTCAATGTCTCCCTCTGATGGACTCACATGCAGTTGCGTGCAGCCAGGTCTCTATGCAGGAACCCCTGCGAGCTCAGATATTCCATCCCAGCTGCAATGTCAATCATGAAGCGCAGGAGACTCTGAAGAGGCACAAACTGAAAGATGGGGTAGAGAAGGGTGTATTTATTTGAACATTTCTGCACACGCAAATGTGCAAATGTAAGCATGTTTAAATTAACGATAAACACAATATAGTTTTTGGACGAAAGTCGAATTTTTGTGTCAGCATAGTGAAAATAGAGCTGTCACGATCTTGTTGCATACTGAAATATAATTTCCCTGCCTGGCTTTAGCTCAGGATGACCAGCTAGAACTTCTCGCTAACATTAGCTTACCTTTAAAAATATCACAATAATCTGGCCTTTTTGTCGTCTGTCCAATGTATTTTGTTACTAACGGTCCAGTATACAGTGGGTCTTCCACAGTATTATTTTTTAGTTTAAATGCGTTTGAATTGTAATACATTTAATCATAGTTTGTGTTTGTCAAAGGCTTCTTTTTATTTAGTTATCATCTTGTTATTCTCTTTGAAAACAACAACAATTCTTTTTTTTTTTTTGTCATAGTTTCCATTGACAAAATAAACATTAAAGATGATTTTTTTTTTTTTTACTTACTTACTTACTTACTTACTTACTTACTTACTTACTTACAGGTAATGACTGGTAAACCATGATTTGCATATGAAAGCCAGACAGAGCTTCACAAGAGAGTGGAAAGAAATATTGTCAGCATGACGTCTTTACAGAGTTGTAAAATCCAGTTTGATAGTATTATAACTGTGGTGCAGTGTTTGGTTGGTAATTGATCAGCCATACATTTCCATGCAGAACTCAGACTCGCCATCCTGGATTAAACTCTTTTGCTAGTCTCAGCGTTTTACCATTAGTGTGTGCTATGAACCAGTAGTTCATAGAGGAAGATATCTTGTTTAAAAGCGGTCTGATTGTCTGACCATTTGTGTTTCTTGCTTTGCAGAATGTTTTTTTTTGTAGAAGTTACTTGATTACAATGTTATTATAACCAATAGAAAGGATGGCTAAAGCTACAAAAACAAGATTGTCTATGTCACCATATGCAGCAATTACCCCCATTTATGTACATGCATGAGCTGACTGCATCTCACCATAGGAATATCTCCATATCGTGTAGCAATGAGGAAGCGGCGCATGTCTCCATGTTTCATGTAAGGCAAGATGACCAGAGGGACAGGCAGAGGAGAGTCCTGCTCTCTTTGTAAAGTAACCCCTGCAGGACAAACACATACACGTCTTTCACAAGGCTATAGTTTCCCCAAATCTGATTTTCTGGTACGTTTTTTTCTTTTTCTTTAAATCGGCAAAGAAGTTACCAGCTTTTTAAATGTTTGAGCATTCTATATCATTTGGTTTAGGTTTTAGCAGTCATAATATGAGGTTATGACCCGTGCATAACTGTCGACCTGAATTGCAAGTGAAGCAGTTTCGGCAAAATGGTAACCTATTGTGCAAAATGTGTAAATGGCTAATCAAATGAGCTATTGATTAACGGCTCAGTATAGCCACGTTTGGACACAAAAGCAGGACTCAGAGACCAGGCAGGTAAGGGTAAAAGTTCAGTTTTACTCGTGGTCTTAAACAGACAGGCTAGTAAGAGAAAGTCAATTTATTAGTTAGGGGTCAGACAAAGTCCAAACTCAGGCCTTTTCTATGCAAATGCCAACGCACTCCAAAACTTAACAAGTGACCAGAATGCAATAGATTCTGTGATACTGAAGACAGAGACAGACACAGTTGATGTGTCCTACACATTTCTTAAGGAACATGTTGTTACTGTCCAATAGAAAAACACCGGGCAGTTCAGCATCCAAGTAGTGAATTAGGTAGTAAATCTTACCAAGTAGACCAACCACATTTTCATGATCAAAGTTCTTCATGATCTCTGCCTCTCTCAAAAACTCATGTAGGTCTTCCTGGCTGTGGATTCCAACTAGATAGGAAGGACAACAATCTTTAAAAAAAAGAAGTAGCAGAGTAGAGTTCTGATAAAGGGTTTGATTTCAGTACACACCACTCATGGTCTTCACAGCCACCTTGATGTCCACGCCTTCGTCTGATGTAAAGACCCCTTCGTAGACTGAGCCAAACTCTCCTGTAGAACAGTAAAGACGGACTGAATTGTATACCTCACTTTAAATAATGGATACCTGCTTTTTTAACTAAGCTCTTTAGTTATATGTTTTAGCTAATTTGATTGATGTGTGGTTTTTAATGCACTGGAGTCTTGCCGCTGATTTTATGAATCAATAATCTTGTATAGGGTGTAGTACCGTGTGGTAATACTGCAGACTCATGGGTTTTATTATCATACTGTATCATAAAAAGTTTCTGAAAAAGTATCGAAGCAACATTTGTATGGATTTCCATAGCATGAGTGGCCATTCATGGTCCACAGATGATGTATCCCAAATACCAGGTGATTCCCTGACTTTCCTTGTCGTGCAACCAGCTTTTAAAAAAAACAAGTTTTCAGTCATTCAGTGAAATATTTCAATATCGACTAGATGGATTGGGACGAAATTTGGTACAGACATTTAGGGTTCCCAAATGATGTATCCTTATGACTCTGGTAATCTTCTGACTTTTCTTCTAGCACCACCATGAGGTTGACATTTTTGCTTTCAACCACTATTGATGGATTGGACTTGGTAGAGACAGTCATGTTCCCCCCCAGGATACATTTGAAGAACTTTGGTGATCCCCCTTTTTATTTCATGAAGGGCCATCATTTGGTCAAATGTTCAATTTGTCCAATAGAATACTTTGGTTTATGACCAAATACCTGCAAAACTAATGACATTCCCACCAGCCTCAGCTGTATTTTATGACTTAGCAAATGTTAGCATGCTAACGCTCACATTGTCATTGCGAGCATGTTTGCATGTTGGCATTTGAGCCAAACTGAACTCCTAAACCTGGGGAACAACTATTCAAACTAGCTATAGATACGTACAGTAAAGAATGAGAAATTATCTTTATGGGCAATTTCTCAACTGTGATTCAAAAGTTGATTTTGGTGGATAGTCTAGGGCTGTGTGGAAATGATTCACTCATTCATTATTCAAAGATTTCTAATTAGAATGATTCTGTGCATACAGAAGAAGGCTCTTTTCAGTTGCCAATACTTTGACTATTTAGTCCTTCTGATGGTCATGCATAGTGTCACCTGAGTTGTTTAGCAATGTCACTTGTTCACTGTTTTTATTGTGGGATACAGTATTGCAGTCCACTACATGGAGCGTAGTAATTGTCATGAAAGGAAACGATTCACTGCTGGATTGTGATTGGACATGAACTCTGCTATCAGATGTACTGTAGGAAGGGTTCGAGACATCTACAGTATTATTCACCCCGTTGAGAGTTTGCGACACAATGTTCTGCGTTGCGATGCTAGAGTTTTGCCGATGAGGAATCATGTACTGACCTTTGCCGAGCTCCTTGCCCATGGTGAGCTTGTCTCTCTCTACCAGGACCTCCTTAAGACTCTCCAGCAGCCTGCCGCTGAGCCCCTCCAACAACTGGACAACACCCTCCACCACTGAAACGAAAAAGGAAACGTGATCAAATTAAAAAATAAAAACTGAACTCTGAGCTTCCTTAAACAGACATTATCAGCAACTTTTTTAACAGTGTCTTCCTCAAATATATCCACATGAAGGAATATCTCTCTACTCAGCATCTCTACGGCAGGAATATAACTCTAGTCATTGCATTCATTTATAAATTAAGAATGTGGGTGACATTGGGGGGCAACAAGAGCTTTTACAGTAATATGAACCCCCACACACACACACACACACACACACACACACACACACACACACACAC
>CALSBV010012180.1:1214396-1228621 GCA_943590825.1 Bovichtus diacanthus | reverse complement strand
ACACACACACACACACACACACACACACACACACACACACACACACAGACAGACAGACAGAACACCCTCTGTAACCCTAGGTTAGGTTAGGTTGTACCCTAGGGCTTAGATCCAACAATTGTTTTTAAAACACACAAGAGGCGTGTGCGTGTGTGTAACTGGATCTTGTTTTATTTAAGGGAACAGTAGCCTATTCATATCAATAAAATAAACAAAATGTCATAAAGGAATTCTGTACAATTATCATTATATCATGTGTATACTATATATATCCAAATAAAAAAAAGACAACCATAGAGGATCGAGGCTATGGCTTACGTCTTTGCTAATGCTAATGTGCAGGGCTAATGAAATCCCACTATGTTTATTTATGCATTGTCCTGCTTTTATTTTGTATCTTTTTAAAACATATTTGAGTAGAGAACGTGTATATTTCATGACAGTCATTGCCCTACTTTTTGTTTTGTTTTTCAATGTGTAATTAGCTTCTTTTTTTTTAAAATTAACAATGAATTAATTAATTAATTAAATGGTATTTGTGTGGGATTAGATTTGTGTCAAAAGTATTGTGTAATACCTTTCAAGTATCAAACAATAAAATGGAATATGAGTCTTACTGTTGGCCGGCTGGGGTGCAGCCTCCACTTCCTGTGCACGTCTGTAGGAAAATTCAGTGCTCATCGGCAAGAGCTCCACTTCCTGGTCAGACCTGTAGGAACATTATAACTTTCATTTAATTATCAGTCTATTTGTCTTGAAAGCTTAGTCATCACCACCTTATGTTTAAACTGTGTAGGGGGGGTTCAACAGTTATTGAAAAACCAACGTGAATGTCTTTGAAAAAATATTGTTTCCTGGGTAAGAAAAAACTGCCATCATAACTCCTTAAATAAAGCATCTGGCAGCTTATATACAAATATGGTAGTAAAATGAAGTCAATATATGCAATATTGTCTTGTTAGTTACTAGAATAAGACCGAAATATTCAGAAATATTAAAACGTGCTTAAATTAGGTGTTTTCTTTGTGTCCCTTCCAGCAAAACATTGTTTTCTCCACCTTCCCCCATGACTTTTGCAGAATGCTTCTGTGTCCAGTCCACAGTTAGTGGAGCTCCCCCTTGTGCACACTGACAGTTATTGCAAAAACAAACTTTGGTTTCCCGTTACAAATTGTCAGGGAGAAAACTCATTCTTTAGTGCAAAAATTGTTTATATATGAACATTTTCAGAATGTAGAAGCAACTTTCAATACAGCATTTCGTAACATTTCCACCCATCCCTTTTGTGATTTGACACAAAAATGACTCCTTACATTGATCTCCTCATTCTGGTTTGTTTTCTACCCCTCGTGTGTGCACGTTGTCTCACAATGACTTTATCAGCATACAGTATGGTCTGTAGTTATTTGGATCATTGTCCCATCTAACACTCTCAACATCTCAGCTCAGCAATGACCGCACACATTCACTAACAGTAACTCTAAAGCAGTAGGCCAGAAAAGAAAGTGAAGTGGAAGGCTCCATTACCTGAGTTTAGTGTAGTTGGAGCGCAGGACAAACACAACAATGGGGATTAAAGCCATGAGGAGCAGGATGCAAAACAAAACACCAATTGTCAGCCATACGGAGAAGCGACTGTGGTGCTGAAGAGCTAGTTCTTCTTCATGCTCGGAGGTGTTTAAGCCCGGGGTCTCAGTGATCACCACAGGCAGAACCTTCCCTGTAAGAAAACAGAACTGTTTCCTGTGGCTCAGAAATGAAAAGCACTTTTGACATTCTAGTTACTCCAAAGATGCAATTTCTGACTGTGATCTAGTATCCAGTGGTGTTTTAAAGCAAGCCTATGTACAACAACAGTACACACAAATGGCCACAAATGGTAATGGCAGGACGGTGCTCGAGTCATATAGTCTACAAACTGACTCCATATTATCAATCACACACCGATATCCATCTAAAGCTTGCTAACATTAGCAACCATAAGCTACTGGTCGTACCAGACCAAGTAAGGCTGTAGCAACGAATCCTCTGAGTGTATTAAGTGCTCATGACTTCAACTTTTCTTTTGTGGAGGAAGAATGTGTTTCGTCAGATAGTCCTGCTACAAATAAGCAAGCCAACTAATTCAAGGAAGAAAAAAAAGTTAGTAGCTAGGGAACTGAAACCGGAATTGAACCCTGTTCCTTCCATGTTGAAGACATGGACAACATAGTCAGGCTTACATACATCTGTGCATAGTAACTGTAGCAGTGGACGAAGGAGGCGCCTGCCGCAGGGTGGATATATCATTCCAGGCTTGCACTGAGAGTCTGTAGCCACGCTGTGGATTCAGTTTTGTGACGATGACTGATGTGTTCATCAGCCCCGCTGAGTCTGGCAGGAAAACCACATCGTCCCCACATGCTTCCCACTGATGGCCAGAACTCGCTTCCTTCTCACACTTGATGCAATACTTTATTTCCTGTCTGCCTCCCCAGTCGTTAGGAGCATCCCACGTCATTATCAGCACGGAGTCATTGTGAAGGTGGGCTGTTAGATTCTCAGGGGCAGAGGGGGGCTCTGTGGAGGACCAGACAGGTGAAGCGAAACGTTTTTAGAGCTTGCAAAATCAACAAAAGACTCACATTCGATGAAGGTATGCAGGTACAGTAGGAAGTAGACAACCAGTGTCATTAATCAATTTGACAATAAATACAAAAATAAACTGCATCATATCCATGATAGCAGGAGTGGGTGACACTGGCGAGTTATAAGTGGAAAAAAACGAAACAAGCGACAACGTTGCCACTTTTCCAATTCACATAGCGGCTTTAAAATGTCTAATCGTATACATTAGTTTTATAACAGAACGACACCTGTTTATTTCCATTAAACCCACTGAGTGCATCTTACTGGTGCAGCCGAGGTCATCAGCGTCAGTTGGCAGGCGGCTGAAACCCTTTAGACAGTCGCACCTATCTGATCCCTCCCCAGGTGTCCTGCTATTTGGTGGGCACGGCCGGCATTCTCCGCTCTCATTGGCTGGTTTGTAGTAGTCCATCCTACATGCTGGTGAAATAGAAATAGAAATAGTGATCGTCTTTTTCCTACCACTTATATTGTTTATTAAAAGCTTTTTTTTTTTTTTTTTTGTAATGTGGTTAATGCTTTCTTGGTTCCAGAGTCTGGCATAGTTGCTCAATTTTTTTGTGTAACACTTTGGTCCAAAATATAACGTAAATGTAACTAACTAAAAAGCAGACAGCTTCGACATCATCCGGGTCATGATGCCCAGAAGATGAATCCTAATGTTTTTAGGACTCCCTAAAAACGTATCCTCTCCAGTAACACAATCAGTCAGGTTATATTAGATTGTGCTCAGATGTTGTATTTCCCCCCAAAAAAGTTTGATTGAAAATACCACAAAAAATAAAACCCAACCGTTACTGGATTTTTGATCCCGATACTATAATTGAGAGTTTTAAAAATCGGAAACCAGAATTCTCAGGAAAAAAAGATTTACAGTCAAGAATCACAGCCTTAAACTCTGAATTCTGACTCTTTTCCCATATTTCTAACTTTAATCTCAGAAGTCTGTTTTTCCCCTAAATCGACACATCTGTCGCGCTAGGACAAATACTTTTCTGGTATTTGAATAACATGTAAATCTCCATACTTTGACAGGTGTCATCCATGACTTGATGCCCGGGTTCACAGGTACATCCCCCCTGCATTGGACCCCATGCTCCATCCACATTACACTCTCTAACAGGTTGAAAAACCTCCACAGCTCCCTTCACACAGGAACCCATCAGGGGACCAGACACGGCCCCTGTCCCCTTGAACAAGGCCAGGTGAGCCACAGTGTCAGGGCACCTCCTGTAGTACAGTCTGATGGACGTTATCAGCACACACGTTCCTGAGTAGGAGAAGGCCAGCTGGAAGCCTCTGTGGCTGACAGAGCCCAAGCTCAGAGCCAGTCTGCGGTCCATGTGGCTGGATATCTGGGCTGGAGGGCTTTGGACGGGGAATGGATTGGAGGTACGAAGTTCCAGAACTTTCCAACTATTTTGAAAACTTGTCATCGGTGTGTCTGAGTCAAAAACGTGAACTTGTAGTGATCCGAGCTGTCCAGATGGCTCCTCTTCTTCGGCAAATGAGATATCCATCAGTAGATAGTGGGCATCGTTCCGTTCCATCCACTGGCTTGAAATAGTTCTTGTTATGCTTCTTCCACAAGCTTGGAGCACAGGTACTGGACTCGGCGTACCTACTTTTATCTTAATTTCACTCCACTGGGATGAGAGGGAAGATGCAAGAGAACATCAGTGAAAAGCTGCAGGGTAGAACTACAGGTACATCAAAAACCCTGATGAGACTCAACAGCCAGTGGAATAACAGGGTCAATAAATAATAAGGTTTACATAATAATAAACCGAATATCACGCTGTCCAAGTTATTCAAACTGGAAGACTGATTATTCATTTTCTGTGAGTTGTTGTTGAATAACATCTTGGTATCTTAAGAAAAATAATTCCTAAATGTATATTCCATGATTTTATATAATATATGTCTACATAAAACACATGCTACAGGCAGCTTCCATACCATGATTGGTTACACGGTTACATTTACCAAAATATAGAGTAAATACAATAACACGTGTTTATACATTTAGCAATTAGCAACTAAGTCAAACTTTTGTAATGTCATTATTCAATGATGAATTGAACGGTGTTTTACTGTCCATGATACAAGCCTTATAATGAAATAAAAAATGTGTCACCTAGCAACCCAACTTACCTCTCTGGGTGGGTCAGAATACCATCGCAGGCTGGTCTGTTTATCAGAATGGAAAATCTCTACTAAACAGGAAGAGAAAGTCAACATTGTTACTCCGTTGAATCATGCTGGACGTCGTATGAAAAACCTTTTCAAAACTGAAATACAACAGCAGCTCATTTTCAGCAGTACAGAAAATTGTACAGCTACAGATTAGAGCTGGAACACTACCTGGCATCACATTGTATTGTTCAGTATTAGGCTGCTCTCCATTAAGTTCAAATGTTTTCAGCTTGTCTTCATCAAGGTGCTTCCTCTTTCTAAATATAACACTGTTTTGGTAGAGTTCAGCGAATTAGAAATGCGTTAGGGCTGTAACAGTTAAGAGATGGAATCGAGTTAAATATTCTGTAAAGAAATAAATAAAAATAGGTTGAAGAAATACAAAAGTTCTGATGTCAACCTTTTTCCTCGATGGGTAAAGTAAATATCAAAGCATTTAATAGAAATTGTTCCATAAAATTATAAAATATTTCGTTATAATGTTGCATCACTTCTATTTAGACTCCTCTATATTTCCCTTGTAAACCTTTTTTTTTTTTTTTTTTTTTTCTTAACCATTTGATGGCTCAATTTAAAAAAAAAAAAAAAAAGGAAATTGAACAGATGGTTGTAATGTATCTTACATTTATAATAATTGATTTATATTTCTCTTTTAAAGTAACACCAGTTTTATTAATACGCTTTCCTCTTGAAAAACTCATGGTACTTTCCTGTCAGCCAACACTGTAAACATGATGTTCACTGGGGTTGATTTAGTGCTTCACTTGAGGGAAATATTGTACGTTTTACTCCACTACACGCATCTGTCAGCCGTCGAAAGTTGTTACTTTACAGATTCATTTGACATACAAAACAATAGGTTTACAGATTATGAGTTAAACATTCAAACGCTGCCTAAACAGTGATAAATCAATATTAATAATCCAACAAAGTTTTTACTTTCGATAGAATCATTACATTTTGCTGGTAATGTCCCTTTAATCATTTTGAAAGCATAACTTTTGCTTGTAATTTTACTTTTTACACTGTTGTTGCTCATTTCTTTCAACATCTGAATGCTTCTTCTAGCACTGCCTTTTGCTCAAAATAAAATCAATAATATACAATATATTATATTTGAAAAAGACAGTAGCGGTGTGAATTCAAATATCAAGCAATAACTTTGTCTGAGGGGGTTTTCAATCCTATTTACTTATGCAGCAACTGTCTAGAGTAAACTGTTAAGGGAGAGGCCAACGTTAGAAGATGATCCACTTCCTGACAACCACTGGAATGTGTCTCAGAGTTCAAATATATGATAATACCATCACATAAGCATATTAAAGTCCTATATATTAATTGGAACAGCAAACATTCTTTCATCCTGAATGTAAAAGACTTGAACACTCACCCTCCTCTGCTCGATATTCAATGTCGCAGCCGGCTTCCCACATCCAGATCCACAATAAGATTAAAGAAGGCCAGAGACGCCACAGTGTAGTGTTACCAACACCCATGTTTTCAGCTCAGTAGAAAATGTGTATTATAATCCACTACTGCCAGATTTGACATCCAGCCTGTCAGTCCGCTCCTCGGGGAGGTCAGTAAAATGAGCGCTTACATCTAATTATGATTTGGCTCAGAGGAATTTCGTAATTAAATTGCTGAAATGAGACATCCTCCTCTGGAAAATCCGCCTCCCAGAGTTCCTTTACGTGTGTGCTACTGCTGGTGCAGCTGCTTTTGAGGATACAATAAGACAACATACTCCAGAACACGCAAAACACTGCATTTGTTTCCCTTCCAAATGCAGCCACTTTTTGAATATAAAACCCTGTTGACGGTAATTTGAAAGAATTATAAGTGTACATGTTCACCGGGGCTGGGATTTAATCAGGTTAAGAAAGGACTCAACTCAAAAATAGGTTTAGAATTATTCTGGCTAAATTCAAAATTACGTTTGAAGTTTTAATGCGATAAGACATAAAAATAACAGCAACTGGAATTTAATTCAATTTAATTGTAGTCGGTGCAGCCAATTCAAAGTGATCTCATCTGTCATAGAATTATTTGTTTTTTTTCCCTGCCTAAAAATAAAATCCGCTTTGGTCCGTCCAGTATTGAGCAAGACTTTCTCACTTCCTCTTTCTATTTATTTCTCTCTTTAGAAATGCTGACAATTAGCAATTATTGCTTTTTGTCATCAATTTTTAAAGAGTTTTTTTCACCCACGATTAAACTAAAAAGACCTTTTCAAAAAAGGTTAAAGTTGATTGAATTTAATTGTAAAATAAAATCATTTGATATTGATTACATTACATTAGAGGTCATTTAGCCGACGCTCTGTATATACCATATATATTCATAATTGCTTAAACAAATATCCCCGTTTTCATCATCAATGTTCCTATATTTTTTTGTGTAAATAATAAAGAGTGTTTGATGCCAGTGTAAAGTGAAGTTCAACTTGCGTTGAGGCGTTGAAAGAAGTTCAGTTTTTTTGATTCAGACTATGTTTGCAGCTGTGTTCACTTCAACCTGCTGTGTAGAGGCAATACTTTAATCATAGATATGCTCTGAATTCCGTATAGAGAACCTTTAAAAACTACAAAATAGTGCAGCTTAAAGAGAACAAAATCAGCCCTCAAAAACCCATTCTGAACAAACGCTTTATGGATTCATGATACCGATATAATGCGATATACTGAATTACTTTACATTATTAAATAAAACTGCATGAGATGTGTCAAGACATTCAAATCTTTTGTATTTTCCAAACTTTACAAATAGTGCAAATGTATCATAAAAACCACAAATAAAAACAGCAATCCTTTTGACAGGTTGTAACTTATTACACACAAGTGGTGGTCAGAGCTGCAACAACCAGCAATTATGGCAACATGAGAACTGCAAACTTTTAAACATGAAAGAAAACCTCTCAGGCCCAGAAATATCACTGTTATAGTCCTTGTGCTGAATCAAAAACATGACTTTTCAGTGCAAAAACAAGGAGGAAATATCCTTTAATTCTTGGAAGAGATGGAAGCTGGAAGATAATTTGTTTTAAGCCGACGTTAATATTAGGCTTATACAGAGATTTTGCTTTATTTTGAGGAAACGTTCACATCTTCATCTTTCAATTCCAAAATAACATTTACGTAATGTAAAAGTAGTTTCTATTACTTGAATAGGAAAATAAATGTCAGGAGTCATTGAATGGGTTTAAAATCTTAAACCTTATCAGAACATTTTCGTAAGAAGTGGCAAAATAAAAATCCTAAATGTGCAAGTCTAACAGAAATATTCCTATGTCACTGCCATGAATATGAATGTAGTCTCCGTAACAGTTTACAGAGAGGACACATGCTAATTTACTGTATGAACATTCTCTACACAGATGGAAGTCAAATGCTACAATAATGAGAGCTTTGGTTAAAGTACATACCAATTTACAGTTGATATGTCTTGAATAAATAGTAAAACTTTAAATTAATTCAGTAAGTTATTTAGAAGACTCTGATATTTTCCATGGCTGCTTTCCTTGCCCTTGCAATCCATTTGCACCTTTATCCCATTATACAATAGGATGTAAACATTTAAACATCTCTAACACCAAAAATCAGACTACACTTGAATTGAATTCCCAAATAGCTACTGTGACAAAAAAATATCCAAACGTAAGGGCAGTATTTGACCAAAATTAATTTCTAATAGATTTCCAATTGGGCAAAACTCTTCACAAAATCTTGGGCAGTTAAAACTATGTTTTTTTTTTACAGTCATTCATAATGTAGCAAATCCTTCAATAAGGCAACTGGGGTGACTAATTGTATGCTCAAAAAACGTAGTTTCCTCGAAGGGCTAGAGTCTAGACCAATACTTGTTGTTGTACGTTGTCAACATCAGCTTTAAACATAACCACAATCATTCCAGAACCTTAAATCCTTTTTTTCCCAAACAACAATCTTTCCTTAACCCTAATCTTGTCGGGGGTTTTTTAAGCCTAAATTTAAAGGGACAGTACAGGCCCGCGCTCGTCACAAGATGTAAACTTAAATGGCATCCTCCTCAGTGGAGCAGTAACAATATCTAGTTTAGGTGACCTCAGGCCTCTCGTCCATGAGTAGATGCATGACTCCTTCTGAGCAGTGATACGGTTAAGAAAATAGTTCCTACATTAAACCGCTCACCACAACGTCTGTGGATCATCTTGAGTAACCGGGTCATGATTTCTGGAAAGAGACATTGCTGTTGAGTTTTTCTAATGTATTTTTTTTTTTTTTACATTTGAGCACCACAAGCCGAGTGCCATCTAGTTCCATTATGTTGGAGAGAAGGCCGACATCGCTACGGCCGACATCTCCAACACTCTTCAAATCACACCAAAACAATCTAGATTGCTAAATGTGACTACAGGTAAGAGGAAAAAGATGTATTTTTCATTTCAGGGTAAACTTTCTCCTGAACCAAACCTTACATGGATCAGAAAACGGACATATTGGTCATGTAACGGTTATGGAAAGCACTGACAAAAGACGTCTTACTGCAGATAGGTGTGATAGATCCAAAATATTCATATGGATGGTTTTAGAAGGCAATGGCAAAGTGTGTTTTAACGTTCCATTTGGAGGACTTATGCTATTTATTATGGTATTTTGAGGCTTTCTCAACCTGCCATGAGGAAAAGTCACCAGGAAACACTGAATCCTTGTAATTATTTATGAATGTACTGGCACTAGATTTTGGTTATCAGCAGCTCCAATCTCAACATGTCAGTATTACTGTATTACAAACCTACTCTCTCTTGCTTTTGGCAGCTCATATCTGTACCAAAGATTTCCAGTCTCACACACACACACTTTCAATCAAACACACTTCACATTCACAATCTGTAACAATGGTCACTCAAAACACAGCACAGAAACTGCACAGCAAACGGTCCAAACGTACAGGCAGCTCTCTCTGAGGCTCTGCTGCCTCTTCGACTCAGACGGTGCTGAACATCCTGTAGGGTTTGGTAAATGGACATTGAATTTGAATTTGAAGTTACGCAACTGCCCACTTCAATTACCTTGATATTTGTTCATAAAACGGAGCCTAGCGCCACATTTTAAGACACTTAAAAGGGAAACAAAAACAAAATAAAAGTTGATTCAGAGCCTAAACATAGCTGACATTTCTCACCGCCATCTTGAGTCTCCATTGGAAATACATCCACCTCAAATTGCTTCAGAAGTACCCTCCTTGGGTCAGCTGTGTCTAAACATCCTCTTACTGCCGACTTAAAACCACACCAATTAGTCTGACAGCAGGTAAAAGAGGACCAAACACGATCGTCCCATTCTTAGTTTTGTTTTCACCCACTTTCTTTCAGATGGGTGAGCCAGCGTTTTTGCGGCTGGAGGTTGATAAAATCACTGCATCACGCACTTTTCTTTCTGCTGTTTGGCATACTTCCTCCGCCGCTGCTCCAGGCCTCGCTCCAGGCGCTCGTCCTCCTCCAGAGCTCTGAAGACAAGTGGAGAGGAGGAGAGTCACAGGCTGTCTACACATGTGTGACGGAGCAGTGCCAGTGAAAAGAGACAGGCAGACTTTATTAACCCTTCAGACAGCACAGTAAGTGTCTCACCCTCTCTCTTTGGCATCGATATTGTGGACCAGTTCGTCTCTCTGGTTGACCAGTGACACCAGCTCCTGAAGCAACAGCTGCTCTCTGTGTTTGTGGGCCTGACTCTTCTGCCACTCTGCAACACAAATACAACAGAGAGGAACAAGAAATAGTGAGGAGGGGGGAGAACTCTCTGGAAAAGGATAATGAGAGAAGGATGACCGCGGTACAGCCAAGAAAGACGGCCAGCTTGACGGACAACATCAATGTGCAAAAATAAATATCACAATTATGTTACATTACTGACATCACAAGTATTTATTGTAATTACTTATCCATCTTTGGGGGGAAATGAAATAAAATTCACCTGGAAGAAAACATGAATGCTTTTAGTCCTATTTAGATGCACTTCAGCCTCTTGTGGTCGAAATGAGTTTTACAACAATATACACTTCTTTTTCCACCTGTTTTCGATTTAGAAAAATTATATTGGCAAATGTTTTTATTTCACCAAAATTCTTAAATCACAAACAAAGGAGAGAAAACTACTTCGATTTAGACTCGCCAGAATGTTTTGATCTCACTTGCCTCTGAGGTCCGTATAAACACCAAACACTGACAAAAAACTACCTTCACATTCACAGTCCCCCCCCCCCTTGCAGCCAACACATCTAAACCCGGCCATTCACCAGTGTGTAAAATACAGGGGGTCCCTGTAAGTTCCCTGTGAAGTTTTAGAAGTTCTGAGTGGATCCCTGTCTTGTTTATCTCGTACGTCCCTCTGCTCATGCTCTGCATATTTGAAAAGCCTGAAATAACCCTTAACACCAATAAAAAAATTGCTTATTGGTGAACTTTGGCTGTCGCCAGCTTGAAATCACATCATTCACCACTCATTTTGATTTTCAGTGCTAAATTGAAAGCCATTATATATCTCTGTAGAAATGTATTTTTCGGAACAAAGCTGAGAAGTTCCAATCTCCCATCCCCAGAAAGCAGCTGATCACCCCTATCCATTGTTAAAAGGAGAAGTTATATGTCATTCAGGAGGCTGTAAAAATAGCCCACAGAGCTGCAGTCACGCACATATTTAAAGGCATTTCCTACACAGAATTACAAGAAAAGTTTGAGACTTTTTGTTTTAATTCAATGCAATGAGACAGAAAGTCACGAGGAGCACAAGCCTGTATGAGCATCAACCCCAGTGTTTGGTGTCGGCGTGTCATGGACTGTGTTCTGGAGTGTTGTTGAAGCAGTGTACGGTTAGCAATAATTAGTCATACCTTCAATCGCCATCATGTCCCTCAGCTCTTTGTTTAACAAGTCAAATTTTCTTTCCAAGTCTTGTTCCTCCAGCCTGTCAATCACAAAAGACAAAAGACAACATGTGTGACTTGCTTTATAGTTTCGAACATAACAGAGACGGATTTCCTATTTGTTTACTTTACTCCTGCCATTTTCTTTTTTTCACCAAAAGAAAATAAATCTGACCTCAAGGTCTACTGTATTTGAACTATGTATAAATTGAAGAACACATTGAACAATTTCTACAATTCGATGACAACTGCAAAACTCCCTCTGTAATGATCAAAACCTCCAGAACTGCTACACATGGACCTTGTGGTGACATTGTTTTGTCAATTGTGTATTGTGGCAGTGGAGTGTGGTCACGGCGCCGTCTGCTGGAGAGAGTCAGGAGTGGCTCAGCTGGGAATCAGACAGCTGGATGGAATCAGGTAATCAGCCACACAATATAAGCATGCTGTTAACCTGGTTCTTGTCTGGCTCCTGAACAGGGATCGATGACAGAAAGGGGATTTCACCGAGCCCACTGGGACAGGTCCTCCAGCGTCTGGCCGCTATGAGGGATTTGCAGCAGCAGCAGAACCAGGCTCTGTTAGACATCGCTGCGTGCCAGAGGGAGGATCGTGCCCTCCTGCAGGAGCTGCTGCAGTGTCCGACAACCCGGGAGGGCGAAGCAGGGAGCCCTCCAGCCCGGCCGCCGTCGGTCGCCCTTCAGAATAGCCTGCCAGCGTCCAATTCTTACGACCACCTACCTGCCTACCCTTCGAGGACACTGGCCGCCCTTTCTCCTTCGCGCAGCAGCTCCTCGACGCAGCAAGGCACTGGCTCCAGCCGGGAAACGTTGAGCAGGTGGCACTGGAACAGTTCGTAGCTGGGCTACCATCCTCCACAGCCAACTGGATCCAGTGCTAGTGTACCGTTATGTATACAGGGGGGTATCCACCAGGCTCTGTGGGACTCTGGTTGTACTCAGACCATGATCCACCAGCGCTTGGTTCAGCCCGGGGCATTCCTTGAAGCATCGTGGGTGAAGGTGAGGTGTGTGCATGGGGATATTTCTGAGTATCCGGTGGTGACAATAGGATTTCGTTTAAGGGGAAAAAGCATAGGGTTAAGGCTGGAGTTAGCAATCGCCTCACGCACCACCTGATCCTGGGAACCAAATGGCCGGGGTTTGATAGGCTAACGGGGAAGACTGTAGGGGTGCGTACACGTGGATTAGGAATATGTGAGTTGTATGCAGTGTTCAATCCAGGTTATCCCGTGTGAGCCGTGACACACAAACAGGTGAGGATAACACCCAGTTGCTGGTGCCGAAAAGCCGTCGGGAAATAGTTTTCCAGGCGGTTCATCATAGCCCGATTTTATTGGCCGGGCATTCGCGCGGATGTGAAGCGGTGGTGTGCGTCCTGCCACAAACGTCAGCTGGTTAACCCGCCGGCCACCCCAAAAGCGCCGTTGCATCCTCTACCCTTAATTGAGGTACCGTTTGAAAGAATTGGCATGGACCTCATCGGGCCATTAGACCGGAGTGCACGGGGATATCGCTTTGTGTTAGTCCTCGTGGATTACGCAACACAGTAACCTGAAGCATGTTATCTCCCGAGCTGGGATCCCGAAAGAGATCTTAACTGACCAGGGCACGTCCTTTATGTCACGCACGCTACGCTAACTGTACGGACTACTTGGCGTCCGCTCCATCCGGACTAGTGTCTACCATCCACTGACAGACGGGCTGGTGGAGCGGTTTAACAAAACGCTTAAGAACATGGTTCGTAAGTTTGTTCATGAGGACAGCCGTAATTGGGATAAGTGGTTAGACCCTCTGTTGTTCGCAGTGCGGGAGGTTCCCCAGGCCTCCACGGGATTTTCTCTCTGAATTGTTGTTTGGCAGACCTGCTTAAAGAAAACTGGGAGGAGGGTCCAAGCACAAGCACAAATGAAATTCAATACGTGCTGGACCTGAGAGCAAAACTTCATTCACTGGGACAGTTATCACGGGAGAATTTGCTCCAGACTTAGGAACGGCAGCAGCACCTGTATAACAGAGGGTCGCGACTAACACAATTTGCACCGGGAGATAAAGTGCTTGTATTGCTCCCGTCCGCTAGCTCCAAATTACTCTGCAAGTGGCAAGGGCCCTTCGTGGTCATGCTTGTTAGAGATGGGGGTAATAGAAGAGTCCAATAGTGACTGGGGCTGCCCCGTCGTGCTGGTGCGCAAGCCCGGTGGGTCAGTGCGGTTCTGTGTGGACTATCGCAGGGTGAATGAGGTGTCCAAATTCAATGCCTACCCGATGCCCTGGGTTGACTAACTTCTGGATCGGCTGGATTTAACCAAGGGCTACAGGCAGATTCCCCTGTCTGCAGAGTCTAAGGAAAAAACGGCCTTCTCCACTCCATACGGATTGTACCAATTTGTGACACTTCCGTTCGGGTTGTTTGGAGCCCCGGCCACCTTTCAGCGGCTCATGGACCGGGCGTTGCAACCTCACTCTGCATATGCTGCT
>CALSBV010012180.1:1190795-1213996 GCA_943590825.1 Bovichtus diacanthus | reverse complement strand
CCGGTCCGTGGTGCAAAAAGGTTGGAGACCGCTGCTCTAGTTTAATGACTCCAATTTACAAACTATTCCACACAAAAAAATGTTTTCCCTAAATTTGAACTTTCTTTCTTTGAATTATTACTTTGTAACTTCAGAATTCCATGTACTTTTCATTTATTGTGTACCCATATGTAGCAGTACATAAATACATTATTAAGATGATCTTGCCTGTTTCCAGTAGTTGTCTTAGTTTCCTCTCCACCACACCTGCTCTGTTATCAATATGGTTTTGTTCCGCTTCCAGGGCTTCCATCTGACTCAGCACATACTGGCTGGGGTCCTGGATACATTGCCACACACACAAACAAACACAATTACCTACAGCCAGTTGGGGTCAGATCTAGATATTCAAGCATACAATGAAACAAATTTTTACTGACCTGGCCTTCTGGTCTTCCCTCCTCAACCACAGCCTCTGTTCTCTCTGTAAGACAAACACAAATGAACTATACCACTTGTACGAATGAATCAATGCTAAACATTCTAAATCACCATGTCCAAATAAAGTCAACACAAAAGGGTGTTTAAAAAATATGGCTATGTTAATATATATATAATAACAGATATATGGACTAACCAGTGTCTGACTTCCTCTGGGTAATTATACTGTCTTCTTGCCCTTCAACAACCTGCAGACAAAAAAACTTCCTCATATATCACAGATAAGTAAAAGAGAAACATGTAATGATAGCAATTAAAAGGGATAAATGAATGAGGCAATAAGTTATCATACCACTGATATGTCTCCTTCTTCTACGGACCCACTCCTTCGCTGAGACCTACGCTTCTTGACCAGATCAGCATCTTTGACATGAGAGAAACCAGTCTTGGACAGGAAGTGAGTCCTTGGGGGTGCCACTGGTAACTGAGCCCCGCCTGCTCCAGCAACCTGCGGCCGTTTGGTTCTGGGAGGGGGAACGACATCCCTGGTGTTACTGTCCGACTCTGTTGTGCCTGCAGTCCCATTAGTATCTAAACTTATACCCTCCTCCTGGAGTCTCTGGGCGTAGTAGCGAGCAGTTGCCTCAGGGTCCTCTTGACTATCCCTGTCCCCTGCTACTGCATAGCTGGACTCGCTGCTATCTCTTTCTATGTGAAGCACACTGAGCTGCTGGCCCGTGAAATGGGTGCGGATCTGATTGAGGTAGGTCATGACAATGAGGCGGTCAGGCACTGCTAGCATGACCATGTCCGAAGGCTCCATCAGCCTGGAAATGCCCAGTTCGGCAAAGC
Organism: Bovichtus diacanthus; assembly: GCA_943590825.1. NCBI lineage: Eukaryota > Metazoa > Chordata > Actinopteri > Perciformes > Bovichtidae > Bovichtus > Bovichtus diacanthus. The sequence continues at coordinate 1,212,724 of CALSBV010012180.1, read as the reverse complement.
CATCAAAGGCCTGCAATTTGTAGAAAAAAAGATCAGCTTAGAAATTAACACAAAAAAGTTACCATAAATCTATGTTGGTGAATTATTCAATAGATAGCCAGTCACCTTTTTGTTGTTGTGCTTGATGTCATAGGGGTTGAGCATTTCAAAATTACTACACAAAGAAAAAAAAAATAAGACAAAATAAACACAAAATAGTGTATGCATTAAGAAAAACTCAATACTTTTTTATCTGTAGATCAACTATTTTCAAATGTTTCTTACATCTTTTCTGGTTGGAAGTGATGTAAGATGGCACAAAAAGCAAGGCCGTTCCTCCAGGAGGTGCTGAAGTTGGTGATCTTAATTCCCTTGTGACCCTGTGTTACTTCCTGACACCAGTCCAGTAGAGATTGACTGGATGTTACTAAACTGGGACTGGGCGAAAAGCTCTAGAACACACAAAATGACAATACTTGGGAATGATTGTAATATGAATTGAACATTTAAGGCTTTGTGTAGCCAGTTATGTAATCTGTGTATGCCCAAACACCATGTACCACTGGTAACACCGATTACCACTGCAAGCCTAGTCACTCAGTGTTTGTCTGTTGTTTGGTTCTGGGCAGGTAGACAGTGGGTTTATCATAGCTTTTCTGAAAATGGCTGCTTGCTGCTGCTGGAAATTAGGTTGATGGTAATGGAGTTTGCAGGTAATAAAACCAAAACAATGAGCGCAAAGAGGCTAACAATCTCCTTAAAAAATTAGGGGAACTGCAGAGTTGGTGATAGTTCTTCACTCCAAGCAACATCTGGCACATTGTACATTTTTTTGATTTTATCAATCATTAATATATATGTGTTGATAAATGCAGCTTTAACATACTTCCAGAGCGGCAGCCCTATCTCCAGGTCTTTGGCGAGGTGTCGTTGGTTCATTGCCTTGGTGGCCTTGTGACATCTCCCTTTGCCTGGAAAGACACACAAAAACAAAGCAAAGAGAGAAGTAAATTCCACATTTTTTGAAATAAATAATTTTATGAACAACAAAACACTGGTTATTGATGATTTTGCTAATGAAACCACATACATGTTAAATAATTAGAAAAATACAAGGACATGAGAATTTCTATCATGTAGAGTGAGTCAGATATTAGTACACCCCCACACTTTAATGTTTACTGGCTAATCTCACCTTTCTTCCTGTAAACAACCAGCATCTACAGAAACAAATCCAAAGTCCAACTCTTCGTCTCTCATTTCTTTCCTTGAGTTTATTTCCATTGGTTCACTGTCTTTATCATCCTCTACATGCAGCCAGTCATCCTGAGAAGAAGCAACAGCGAAAGCAAGTGACCTATCAACCTCTGCTCCCAGGACTTTTTCAATATCAGCTTGCTCAGAAACGGCCTCTGCAGTATTCTCGGAGTCATCTGTTACAACAGGTTTTTCTGTAAAGGTCCAGCCTTTAATGATTTCATCCAATGCCTTCTCAGTATCTTCTACAGAGTCTACCTGAGGAAATTCTTCTTCTCCCATTGCTTCCAGCACTTCCTGTTCCAACTTTGATGTAGCAGCATCATCTTCTCTTTGGATTGTGATGAAACCTCCTTCAGAGATCACGCTTGAATCCAGCGATGTTGAGCCTACCTTTGTTTCCTTGCTATTGGCAGATGTATCCTCTGGGTTTCTTTGAGAGGATTCCATTTCTAGAGGGAATATATTGTCTACAGATGTTGTGCTATCTGAATAAGTCGCACTAAGACGTTTCTTGGCCCGTGGCAATGGAACAGGCAAGCTTGACTGTTCATTCTGTTGGACTGATTCATGACCAGTGGTGTCAGTTAATATGTCTGCCAGGCAAGGAGGTGGTGAGCCAGATATTGTAGTGTCATCTTGGAATGAACCACTGAGACATTTCTTTACTCTTGGTTTTGGTACGGGCAAGCTTGAAGCTGGTGTCTTCTCTGATATATGACCATCCTCTACTTGAACACTGCTCTCAATGGTCAATCTGCTTCTCCTCAACTTTACAGGAGCTGCTTCTTCTGTAGATGTAGGAGGTTGATCACCCAGAGGAGGGGGGAAGCCTTTGCAATGTTGCACCATTGATAATTCTTTAGTCGTTGAGGAAATGGATGAAGGTGCCTCTTCTCCCTGAGAAACCTTAGACGTGCTTGACATAGCTGTAACGTCATCTGGGAAGGAGCCACTGAGACGTTTTCTCACACGAGGCCTTGGGATACGAAGAGTTGTTTGTTTGCCCTTTTCTGCTTCTGCTATCTCTGATGCATCTTCTGATTTCTGAGAACATGTGATGTTGATCGTTTCAACAGACTCCTTGTCACTGTCAATTTTGCCAGATTTGCCTGAGGTAAAATTCTTGGCACGTTTTGGAAGACATATCTTCTTGATGATTGAGAGAGAAGCAGTTTTCTCAACATGAAATATCTCTGGTTCTGGCTCTGGGGTGATGCTCTCAATTCCCTTTGTTCTCGGGGGAGGAATTATGTGAGAAGAGGCCTGGACAAATGTATTAATGTCTTTCTTATGCCCTCCCGGGGTACAAGAGGTTTGCTCTGTGTCCTTCGAGCAGACCAGTACTGTGTCTGCCTGTAGAGAGGCACTCCCAACAAAATATGTTTCTTTGGTTTTTTGGTCTTTTCTTCCAACAAAATTTGAAGGGATCATTTCAGTTTCTGTTTGACTGGGTTTATCAATGCTCAGTAAAGATTCAAGAGGATCTGAAACATCAGAGCATCTTCTCTCACAAGGTTGAGGAGATACAGGACATGTCATTTTCAAAGAACAACTGTCTTGGGCTTTCAAATCCTCTTGGTCATTAGTTTTTCGAACAGATATCTCTCTAGTGACACTTCCTTTTCTCCTCGGAGGCTTGCAAGGAGTAGTTTTCTGTGGAGTTTCAGGTGGTAAACTACCATCTCTTCTTTTCACACGAGGAGGCGCGACAACATCAATAGAAATTTGCACTGATTCAGCCTCTCCTTTTTGTCTATAGTCACTTGTGTATGGCGCAACTTGAGCACTAACACTTTCTTGGGCATGACCATTCTGAGGTACACTAAGAGGAATGCTACTGTCTCCTTTCTTTATGCTGCAAGATTGGGCAGTTGCAGGTTGTATCTCACCAGTAGCATCTTTCCTTACAGACTGGACTGGAACAACCTCAGGGAGAAGCTTGACCGACACACCATCAGATTTATGTTTGCGGTCTGGTGTTAAACTGTCCTTCCGTCTAAGTGGTCGTAATGGAACGGTGTCTTTTTCTTGATCAAACCTTTTCTGTTGAGGTTCTGGAACTTTTCTCTTGGGCTTTCTGCCTCGCTGAGGGACAGCAATGTCAGTTTGTGGCCCAACTGCACTTATGTCCTGAAACCCTGAGGGTTTGTCCATGAGCATCTCCCTATGCACATTTGCATCTGTAAGTGACTCATTTGATGTAGGCTGCAGGGAAGTGGCAGAAATTCCTTCCATGTTTGTTTGTTGAGGGCTTAAGGAAAAGAAAGGACAAGCTTCAGAATTTGCTGTTCTTTACTTTGTCATATAATTGCACCATGTACCTTATCTTTAACCAATTTATCTAAACCAAACCAAAAAGCAGCAACCACATTTTATGACACATTGTAAAACAAATCTGACTGTCATTTTAAATACTCAGCTTTACTTGTGTACATGCACACTGTCATTGAAACAACACAACACAGCAGCATATAAAGGACATAAAGACAATGGTGTCCTGAGCTACAACACCTACGTGAAACGCTACAAAAAAAGCCAACATTACCATTCCACATCACAATGCCAATCTTGACGACAATCACAAATAGTTGACCATCACAATTTCCTGAGTAGTAAGCGCTCATAAGCAGAACAAGAGACAATGTTATCACCAAAAACGCAGAACATGTACACTATAACACCGTGCAACCAAACACTTAACTGGATCATTGTCCTGCAGCACTCACCCTTTATCCAGCTGTGAAGAAGTTGACACTGTTCTAACCTCATCCTGCTCTGTCTCAGTCTGGTGCCTTGCTAGCAAAGTTTCAAAGTACACAGATGTTTGAACAGAGTCCTGCCCTGCGAGTGATCTCTCCTTTGTATGCCATTGATCAAGAGAGGCCTCTTGTTCTTGTTCATCTTCCTTTGATATTTCAGTGATATCTGCCTCTGTCAGTGGTGGCCATTTCTTCATGCTAACACAAACCAAAAATCCATCATCATTGTCGGTAGTTGGTGATGGAGACGCTGATTGATCACCTACCAAGTTGAACATGTAAGGCTCAGCACTTGTTGGATAATCAGTAATATGTTTGGTGTGAATGTCTTCAAACTGGCCCTCTATCTGTTGTATGGGAGTAGTGTTGTCCGCAAAATGTGTTGAAAACTCATCTGAAGGGGTCAGTGTCTTTTCTTTCAGATCCATAGAAGAGGCAGCCTTTGGATGGTGCTCCACTTCAGCTAGAGTAGAGCCAGATGGCCCCAAAATAGATGCTACTGTTTCATAACTGTGAGACATGGATACTGGAGTGAGTGAGTAAAACCTGGAACCATGCAAAACAGTGGTTTCAATAAACATGTAGCTAATTATAGAAACCAGTGAGTATTGGAGAAAGTAACATCAATTCCCATGCAGATGTAGACCAGTTTTTACTTTACCCCAAACTTTGAAATGTTAAATTCTGCATTTGAAAATAGAATGAGCTATGATGAGTATGATAAAGTGGACCGTGAAATATTTCCATTAAGGGTTACCAATAATCGATGCACACTATGTTGCATGCTTCACACTATTAGTTTCAGACCAGTCTTACACTTACCCTTTGTGGAAAACACCCACAATAGCCTTTACTAATCCTGATGACTCTTCCTCTTTTGCTGACAAAGATGTTTTGATCTGTGTTTCTGTAATTGTTCCCTCGGCTTCCAATACTTCCCAACCCAAGACTCCCACTGGCTCTGACGTGGCCAATGGTTTCTTCCATGTTTGGGTTTCCTCTGCAACAACCTTTTCAATATGTGATTTGCTGAGGACCCAGATACAACGGAGTTTAATGTGTAATCCGCAGAAGTCAGGCAGCAACACAATAAAAATGTTTATGAAATACAGCCTTCATAGTGATGCAAAAATGTACCATGCACTGTATTGTCAAGTTACTAGAGCTTTATTGGTCCAAACAGTCCATGTTAGGCAAGCACTAAACTGAACCCTTTCACAGCAAACTGCAAGAGCACTGGGCTCTTCTACTTACCCTTTATCTACACAAAGGTCTATGTTTTGCTTTGCATCTCCTTTGAATTTCCCCTCTGTCATGAAAGCAAACAGTCAAATACACAAAAAGAAACAAGACAAAGAAAGGTGAATGTGACCTCAATCTGCACACTGTGAATGTCTCACCATATGCAAGTGCTGTGCTGGGGAGGCTAAAAGATGTAGAGGGCACACCAGGAATTCTTGGATCTTTGAGATATGACTGAGTTGACTGTGCATGAGGCAATTCTTCTAATGTAAGCTCCGCAGTACAACAAGGAACAGGAATAGTCATTGTTTCTTTCTCTGTTGGATTCAGCTGTGAAATGCTGGGGAGCCCAGGGATTCGAGTCAAATGTGGACATGATGGAGCCATTGCTACCATGTACTTCATTTCATCTTGTTCATGTTTTTCTTTGGCTGGACATTTTGCAATCACAAAAATCTTCTCATTCTGAAGCTTCTCAAACAGCAACTTGCTGTGTGTTTTCCTAGTTTGTATATGTGTACATTCAGAGCTAATCATCCTTGCTGATGGAAAACCTGGGATACATGAAACACATGGAGCAGATGTGTATAAGCTGACCATGTTTGGTGGTCTGTTTACAATTTGAGCCGAAGGAAAACCATGTACTCTGGCCTCTTTAGGGCAGGATGTCACCAATGTCACCATGTCTTTCATGTTGTAACAATATAGCTGGTCCTGTCCAGCAAATGACAAAATCATTTGTGCCCTCTTCTCCCGAAGCTTTATCAAAATTGGTTTTGTTTCATTTAGCCACCCTGTGCTTGGGATTGTAGTCATGGATGCAGATCCTTTGAGACTTGAAGCACGAGAGCAGCAAGGTACGAAACTTATCATATTGGGTTCAATCTGTGATTTGGTTTGAGGTGCAGAGGGGAACCCAGGGATTCTGGATGCTTGTGGGCAAGATGGGGCTAAGGCCAACATCAATTTTGTAGTTTCTCCGTCTTGATTTGGACTGTGCATCACAAAATCAGTGTCCTTTGATGGCTTATTAGATAACGTATGTGGATCAAAAAGCCATTGTAATTTTGAGGCACCGACAAAGGATGCAAATCCAGGGAGATTGGACACTCTGGGGCAAACTGGTACAAGACTCAACATATTGTATTGAGGAACAGATGGGAAGCCTGGAATCTTTGGTGCTCTTGGGCAAGAAGGAACCAAAGCATGCATGTTGTTTGGTTTGTCTATATTAATTGGTGACCTGTTAATCCTAAACTGAATGTTCTTTTGTGGTATGTGCATCAGTGAACCCAGTTCAGCACCCCATCCTTCTTCCTTGTGCCCTTCAAGAGATGGAAATCCAGGTATGATAGAAACTAGGGGGCATATAGGAAGGAGGTTGACTACATTTAGTCCATAATACACCATTTTGGGATGTGGAATAGATGGGAAACCAGGGATACTGGTCACTTTAGGACAGGATGGAACACAGGAAACCATATTCTTCATTATCTTTTTGTTGTCATTTGATGTGTCAAATATGACCCTCTTCTTTGGTAGCCTCTTCAGCAATGACCCCTTTTCTGTTATCCATCCTACACCCATATCCCCTTCAACTGATGGGAATCCAGAAATTTTGGAAACTTGCGAGCACAGTGTAAAAAGGCTGATAATATTTGGTGCACTATACACTGCTCTGTAATTTGGATTAGAAGGAAATCCTGGCGTCCGTGCCTTTTTTGGACAGGATGGTACAAGAGAAACCATTGCTTTCTTATCTCCTTCACAGCTGTCAATTGATGACACCTGCTTTTCTTTTAATCTTGGTTCAAATAGTGGTTTCCTGCTCACTGTCCACTCTTCTGAAGTATGAAATGATGGAAATCCGGGTATTTGTGACACTTTTGAGCATGCGCTTGAAAGACTGACCATATTTGTCATGTCAACAACATTAATCATCCTGGGTTTTGGGACAGAGGAAAAGCCAGAGATGAGTGAATCTGTTGGACAACTTTGTGCAAGAGACACAACTCCTTTCATGTCTTTGTCCATTTTATTGTGCTCCAGTAGTAATACAGCCTCTTTTTTCATTTGCTTCTCCCATAATAGCTGATGAATAGTATTCCAGTCTTTGCTGTCAGCTTTCTGCATCGAAGGAAAACCAGCCATACTTGAGGCGACTGGGCAAGATGGAAGGAGATTGACTGCACTAAACCCATTATAGATTACTGTAGGTTCCAGAGCAGAAGGAAAACCAGGGATACAAGCTTCTTTTGGACAAGTTGGGGCTAACGCTGACATGGCCCTCATGTCTTCATTGTTAGGTCTCTCTTCAATCATGACTTTGTCGATCTTTGGATGCGTTACCACTAAAGGATTGTGATCTGTAGCCCAGTTTTTGCTCAAAGGTTCTTTTAATGATGGAACACCTTCAATACAAGATATTTTGGGGCAAGAGCTTAAAAGGCTCATATCTGATCTACAATGTGCTAGAGTAGATTGTGGAATTGAGGGGATGCCTGGTGTGCAAGAATGTTTTGGGCAAGTTAGTTCCAAAGCTCCCATTAATTCAATTTCATCCTTCTCTTTTAGTGATGCTGGTATGACAGCAAGTTCAGTTTTCATTTTCTTCTGCAAAAGTGGTTCCTGTTGAGATAACCATGATCTGTTATTGGTTTCACTGATAGATGGTAAACCAGGTATACTGGATACACTTGGACATCCAGGGTAAATATCCAACCTATTTGGTTCATAAAAAAATTCTGGTGCAGATGGGAACCCTGGATTTCTGGCCTCTCTGGGACAAGAGGGTACCAGTAAGACCATTTCTTTCTTGTTCTTCGCATCATCCTTTGATACATATGGCAGTGATAGTACCTTCATTTTTGATTGTTTCTCCCAGAATGGCTTTTGATCTATAAGCCAATGTTTCTCTTTTAAAGGCAATTTGGATGGCATGCCAGCAATGTTTGTCATGCTGGGACAAACTTCAGAGAAAGTGGACTGTTTGTACTCAGTTTCAGGCTTCACATAATAGGTTACACATTGTGTTTGAGGGGGGGACGACTTTTTATCCACCATTTCATTATCCTTTGATGGCGTCTCCCAAGTAAACTTGCTGTCCAGTGGTCTTTCGTCTGTTTGTTTAGCAGTAGCAGTGAATTTGAATGTGCTGCTAACTGTTGGGCATATTGGCAATAGATCTCCAATCCAAGCTTCTGTATTTGTTTTCATTTCATCACCAGTGTCTAACATCATGGAAGAGAGACTGACCATTTCTTTCTTTATTTCCATTTCTTTCTCTGATGCATTTCTAGTTAGCTCTGTAGTCACCTTTGGTAGCTCCTCCCATAATATGGTCTTGTCTGTAGGACATTCTATTGTAGACGACTTTGGTAGCTCCTCCCATAGTATGGTCCTGTTTGTGGGATGTTTTTGTAACTGCTGCTCAGCATTATTTATTTGGGTTTGGGATTGGAGTTCTGTTGCACCAGCAACAATTGGACATGATGGCTGTAGTGAAACCATGTTTTCATTTCTAAAGAGAAGGTAAATACAAAGTTATAGTCAAAGCCTGTTGTTTGAAGATGCCAAATAATAATAACAATGTATTAGAGCCTTCCCATAGCTACATTACAATTCTACATAATTTAAACGCAATACAATGCAAGCCTGGTACACGCTACCTGAATCAATTATTGAGAAAGTTACAACTAATTTACATATAAAACTGTATATACAGTATTAGTACTCATCATCATTCTTAAGCTAAGTAAGCATGCATGCTCAAGCATGCAATTCCAACAAATGCTATTCACTGCAAACAGCTTGTATTAAAACAACCCTCCACAAGAGCTGTAAAAAAAAGAAGCTGCACTGCAAACAAAACATCATGCAACAGCATTTGTTTAGGTTGATTAAACAACTACAATTATAACAGCCAGTGCAATAAAAAGCCAGTGTTATTACTGAGTGAAAAATTACTTTAAATTATTCAACAGTAGTATTCTTCACAGTATATTCTTCTAATACTCAGAGTTGTACACCACATATACAGTATATAAAAAGCAAAGTTCCTGAAAGACAATATTGAACTGCATCTTTCCATTGAAATAAATGTGGATTTCTTTAAATGAGGAATTTCACTGACACACATGAAGTGGATGTTGTTATACACCTCTGTGATAACTTATGTTATTACCTCCCAATGTATCTAGAAGATACTCATATTTACTCTTCTCTAACAATCGAACAATATTTCTTTAATAATTCATGTTTTTGCTGTCATCTGATTTCTAAACTTAACCTCATGATGTCTCTATTATTTTTTTATATTTTATTTATGTACTTATTTATGGATGGATTTCCAAACTGACTTGCACCTGTTTCTGCTGCTGTTTTGTTATAATTTCCGTCTCTATGGCAAACCAGTTTGCTCACTAGTGCCATTGCTACAATTCAACTATGAGAGGGAAAAACTGTATAAACCACAGAATAACTCAAAGCTACACAAAGTATGACACACAACAAATACAAATTTTGCAGTCAGATGGTCTTGAGATAAAGCAAATGCATTATTGTGGTAATGCATCACATCATTGCATCACTGTGCAAACCAAGACAACCCACCTCTTCCTAACACTCAATAATAGTGGCATGTCAGGAATGGAGTGCCACATTCTGCAATGCAAGTTTCTGAAAACAGAATCGAAAAGCAGAAGTTTCAAAAACTAACCCCACTGACATTACAGAGAGAACTCCAAATCCAAATCTCCAACTCACTCACCCTTTTCCTAAAACAGCTATTTCTTCAGCCTCAATTGGTTTCCAAAAGCCCTGTTCATCTTTATGGCTCTCCAAAGCTGAGCACACATGTTTCACATTCTTTGTGTCAAAATCTAATCTGGTTGGACTGGCATCATCCCATAATATTTCAATCCCATTAACTCCGGAGGATGGCTGGTCCACTTGAATTTCCTGAGTTGATGCTTTGACAATGGCCTCGACGGGATAGGTTGATGACTCAATTTTAATTCTTTGTTGTTCATCCTCTGGTACATCTTGGCTGGGGAATATAAACTGTATGGATCTCTCTCTGACAAAAACCTTACAAAATGAATGTTCTTCCAGTGACAGGTGACTCATAGGGTTTTCTCTTTCCTTTCCGATTATTCTTTTTGTTCCTGGCCAACCCTGTTCTGAATGGTTTGCATGTGTTGATGGCACACCAAGAACAGAAGCTTTTTGGGGGCAAGATGGCACAATATTTACCATATGTGGAAGCTGGTCCACGTCAAGCAGTGAAACTGCTGTGAAGCCAGAACTGAGAGAAATTTTTGGACGAGAAGGTTTAAGAGAAAGACTTTCCATTATTATATCTTTGTAAGAACTATCCTTGATGTAAAATGGACAGCAGCCTTGCGTCTTAATCTTCACCACTGGCCAGCCCCCTACTTTAGAATCAGAACTAATAGACACTCTTGAGGGGAAATCAATGATACTTGAATGTTGTGGGCAACATGACAGCAACTGTATCATGTCTGGAGGTTTTTCCACAATGGCATCAATTGCTTGGGGTCGTGGAGCGGATGGAAATCCAGGGTTCAGGACTTGTTGTGGACATGATGGAAGCATACTCAGCATTATTTCTTTGTCCCTATATGACGTTTCATTAACTGTAAAATCTTGGTGAACAACTCCATACCTTCTATTGAATGGGTTTTCCCAAACTACATCCTTGTCCACATACCAGCCATCAGAATCTTTTGCAAGATTCTTTGCAGGTAGACCTGGAATTTTACTGTGTTTTGGGAAAGTGGCTGAGGATTTTAACATGCCGAGAGCCTCTTTTGTAATGGATTCCACTGTTCTGTCTAATGCCTTAGAGGGAATCCCAGGAATATATGAGTGTTTTGGGCAGGGTGGCAACATTGATACCATAATTCTAAATACTGCCTTTTCTCTAAAATACATCTTATAGTCATGTATTATTGACAGTCTCCCTGGTTTTCTTAAGGGCCTTTCCCATACTGGCTTTTTCTCTACAATCTCATCAGACTCACTGTGGAGTCTAGAGGGTATTCCACATACTCTGGAATATCTTGGACAAGTAGGCAGCAGATTGATCATACTTGGTATATCTGCCAAGACCTGACATGGTACTGAAGGAAAGCCTGGTAAACAGGCTGTCCATGGGCAGGAGGGCAATATCGATACCATATTTATGTTCATATCGCAATCAGAATATAACACATTAACATCCTGTAAATGTAACGTAACTGCAGACTTCTCCCGAGGTAGCAGCAGCGACTTACTTTCCGTTAGCCACTGTAATTGTTTGGCGGTATCTCTCAGTGGCATTCCAGGAACTCTAGATTCCTTTGTACAACTAGGCAATAAATTCACCATAGTTGAACCATCTGCTAATGTCGGTGTCAGAGCAGAAGGAAACCCAAGGACACTAGCATTCTCAGGGCAAGAGGGTAATATTGCACTCACACTTAAAGCAGTGTTCTTATCAAAACACAAAACTGCATTAAGAATCTGCACATCCTTTTTGATAAATGGACTCTCCCGCTGTAAACATTTAGAAGCAAACCATTCATTGCAGCTGAGCAAACAAAGTTTTTGTCTAGTCTTTGAAGGCCAACCAGGGACTCTACTTTGTATGGGACATGAAGGCATTAGATTAACCATACTGGGTTCTTGTCGTGGAGCAGAGGGTAAGCCAAAAACGTTGGCTTTTTGTGGGCAACTTATCAACATATCTACCATATCTTTAGGGATGTCTGTATCTTTCGGTGTCAACTGAACAATGTAAGCTTGTGTTTTCTTCTCTGAACTCTTGTTAATAAATAGCCTCAAGGCATGCCAATCTTTGTTCTCTGAATTGTTTTGATCTTGAGATGGCATACCAGGAGTTTGGGTCTGTTTAGGGCATATAGGTGCAAGACTGAAACTACTCGGTAACAGTTTCTGGGGTCCTGTGGGGTTACCCACAAGGCAAGTTCTTGCAGGGCATGAGGGCAACATTGCCACTGAACTGAACATTTTTATTTTGTCTAAATCCTGAGCAGCACCTAGGGAACTATCTGGAATAAAGACTATTCCTTTACTCAAGGGCTCCTCCATCAAAATCTGCCTGGGTATATCCAAACTCTCACCTTGAACACTAACTGGCACCTTAGAGGGTAAACCAATGACTAAAATGGTTATTCTTGGGCAAGTAGGCAAAAAAACAGCCATGCTAGGATCTTGGCTTAGTGCAAATGGAACACCAGGGACACTGGGTTCTTTTCTTGGCACAGAGGGGAAACCAGGAATGGTTTCCTTCCAGGGACAAGATGGTAACATATCTACCATATGTTTTATATGTTTTTTATCCTCATGTGACATTTCCTGAACCAGAACAGGATTACTTCTTAATGGTCTATCTAAAAGACTATCCATCTCCCTCAAAATATGCCAGGTATCATTATATGCCATAACTCTTTGTTTACTTGGCAAACCTGCAATCATTGTCTGTTTGGGGCATGTAGGGAGAAGACTGGCCATACTTGCAGTATTTGAAACTTTTTGCAAAGGTGCAAATGGAAACCCTGGAACACTGGCCTTACTAGAACATGTTGGCAACATGGCCACCATGACTTTAATCATATTATTATCACTAACAGCCTGTTCCTGAACACAAGACATTTGCAAAACAAATGCTTCTTTAATCTGCAATGGTTTCTTCCACAGAGAACCGTCCCTAACAGTCTTTTCATATCCAGTCACTGATCCAGCAGAAGCTAACCCAGGAATGCTGCAAATTCTGGGACATATAGGTAAAAGACAAGTCATATTTGGCTCACGTTTCAAAGCAGATGGGAATCCAGGAATACTGGCAGACCTGGAGCAGGATGGTGTTAAATCCACCATTTTTGCAATCCCTGCATAATCTGAATACTGGAGTATGGGAAATCTGTTGCTGGGTAATTTCTGAAGCAATAACCTCCTATCATCAGGCCAAGCTATAACTTGTGACTGTTGTAAAGACGGCATGCCAGGAATCTTGGAATATTGTGGGCAGCTTGATTGTAACTTAATCATACTTGGCACCCCCACTGTTCCTTCAATCTGAACTTCAGGCTGTAAAGTGGACGGTGAATAAGAAATAGAACTCCCTGTTGTACACAATGGACCAAGTTCCACCTTAGATATGTACACACACGTTTCTTCTATACTGACTGCAGAGCTCGGTAACACAAATTCCCTTGTAACTCTCCTATCTAGTTCACACAACGGTCTCTTATCCATAGACCATGCCACATTTTCAGTTCTCTCTTTTTCCATACAGTGTTCTGTATCCAAGCCTTTTGTGGAAGATGATGCCAAATCCACTTCAACATCTTCTCTTTGTTTTAAAAAATTGTATGTTGTGGCCTGCCGTGCTGAAAGAAACCCAAAATCAGAGTCCAATCTTGAAGTGACTTGATCTGAAACAGTCATGTTGCATATGGTTTTCTTATCCATAATGGGTAATGGAACAGCAGGGCTTATTTTTGGAATGTCTCTTTGTGGCTTCTCCCACTGTAAGTTTTTCACACTGGACGATTCGCCAGTCTGAGCTTCAGGTGTTTTGTTCATCACCATTGGAGGAAAAGCGGAACTGGCATCTCTGAGACAAGATGACACTGAGGCAGCCATGCTCTCATTTCTGAAGGAGTAAAGTATACCAAAGATTGAAGTCAGAACCAAAAGGCGGGAGTGATTTAGAAAGCTGTTAAAAATGCTGAAACCTACTCATCTTTAATAATCATGCTTTACTTTTTTTTTTAATGCAAGCGTTAACATATCATTTTCAAGACTATAGAATGGGGATTTAACTTACCCCAAATCCATAGTTACTGCTTCTTTTTTATGGGCCACTCCTATCGTTTTTTTGTCAGATGTTGTAGTAATTTGAGGTAAATGCAATAAAGGTCCCTGGAGTGATCTGGAAGTAGGTTGGGAGTTGGAAGGAGAAAGGTGTAAATGTTGAACAGGCTCTAGTTTGGCTATTGGATTCCCTAACTGAATGGACAAGTAACTTCTTGGGTTAACCAGAATCTCCTTGACTGAAGCAGATGTGTAATATTGAAAATCAGGGTTTTGCACAGGTGCAGACGTGAAGGGAGGTAGTGTTGACTGGATGTGAGGGAATATCATTGTTGGCCTTGATTCTGTTTGATCCATCCATGTTTTTGGCATCTCAAAATATTTTAGCCCTGGGGCTACAGGTTTTCTGGGGCTAAGTGGCAGAAGTGAGCCCATACTCTCAGGTCTGAGGGACAAACAAATGAAGATCAGAGTTATGATGTTAAGCTGTAAGGAAAGTCTCCACCGCAGCAATGCAGTCCATATCCACGCCATATTCTCAGAATTCCACTGAAGCACAAAAGCAAATGAGCAATGTGACATGGAACTTCAAAAATGATATGGCAAAAATGTACAATAGGGGATTCAAACCAGTCACGACCCAAACAAGGGTGTTTTGATAAATCACGGAAGGAATGGCCAGGTCTTGCTAAGCAGCAGCAGCCTTTTAAAATAATACATTGAAACAGCACAGCCAGATCACTTGGCACTTGCTACATCAACATGACTTTGACTGAGTTGCGTTTGTTTGAATTTCAACATAAAAATGACCTTTAAAAAAAATCCCATATGCTAGGTAATTTCATGTGCAGCTGAACAAGCAGCGTGATAACACACTTTTTGTACTGCTGAAACATAGCCACAAGATAGAAGCTGCTCAACAGAGGGAGCCAGGGTCTTGCTTTACCATATTTACAGTGAAAACAAAAGGAGATTTTGATTTTGATATCTAAATGACATTTTTCTATCTGTAGTAAGAAATGCAAACCTGCATTACAAGTACATTTTAATTAGAAACTTTGTTGCCATTTTTGGCTATTCTGACTGGGCAAACTTCTTACTTTCTGCCTTTGAGTGTCACAGTTCTCAATTCAACGTAACAGAATTCTCTACGCAACGTAACAGAGTTTGCGACTCTGGCTTTAAGGCCAAACAAATTAGGAGTTTGTTTGTTTGCGGGATGAAGTATCTAAAGCCAAAGCTGCAACTCCAATCCTAACCAATTAATGGCAAAGGCATGCCAAAACAGGCTACGCTACATTAGCTACCATAAGGTTGCTGTGAGCCTTGTGTAGTAAGAGTCTTTGTTGAAGCCGCATTAAGTGTTTAAGTGTGTATTTGACTGCTGGAGGGAATAAAGTCGATCTCCAAAACAACCTCATGATCTTACCCAATTCTCCCAGGTAACACTTCTAGCAAAAAGATAGCAAGATGGGCATTCCTTTGGAGTCCACTTTTTTTGCTGAATGTCAAATGCAACTTGTTTCCAGTCTATTTACTTAAAAAAAAAAAATATATATATATATATATATATGTATATATATCTGGCTTTTCACCAGCCACTGATTTACTTTGCCGTCACTATTTTTACACTGGCCAGGTAACATATAACTAACATATGAGCTTGTGAATTTAGGGTAGCTGTGCATGCTTTATATATTAATTTGTACAAACCGGCAAACCAAAAACAATTAACTGAAAACTGCACAAAGCTACAGAGAGGGGTTACTAGCACTAGCACTAACATTTTCACAGTACAGGGAGTCATTTGTACAGGGAGTCATTTGTTTTTTTGGTATCAAAAGATATCGCTTAGCTTTAATTCACATCATTTGCTGTCTCCTCGTGCTCACAATCTTTTAATTGTACTCTTGCCTCTTACTGGGTATACCAAACCTCAGGGGAAAATCAGGTCTGCCAGGAGAACCCCAGGTACAATCCATCCCTGTACAATGTGTATTATGTGCTGAACTTCAGTATTGACCAAGGCCCTGGGCAACATTTCAATTACAATGACTGGGATGAATCAGGGCAAATCATCTCTAAGCTCATCTAAGCCCAGCCTTACTCGCTCTCAGATTCAGAGGCATTGTTTGGCAGACAAGCTTGGAGCTGAGTCTGACATTCCTGTAGCACTGCAGTCTGAGAAAAAAGACGAAGACCACTTGCTGCGGGCTTTCGCTTCTACATAGATCCATGGAAGGCACCATTTGAATACAGTTCAAAACGTTTGTCAGTGCAGGGTCTAGCAACATAAACCCATGCTTGTTTAGATATAAAAAGGTTTATCAAAAAAGGAACAGACTGCATCTCTCGACAAACTTTATAATCAGTCATTGCATAACTCTTCTGGCTTTTAATAAAAATACAGATCCATATCGTTCAGTGAAGTGAAATGTAAGTATGGAATAGATATGGTATACCACAATATCATGTGCACTGTTCAAATCATTTGTTGCATAGTAAAAGTCGTTAGCAGTAACATACATGCAGTGCGATTAATGTTGGATGGAAATCATCTTACCAAAGAAAAATCTACCCCTAAATGCTCTAACATTGTTATTTACACATAGCAGCAATGTGCTTTGCATTTTTCCAGGCATATTTTGACGTTTGACAATGAATTTTCCCCCGTGTTCAACTAATCGATACAATCAATCACAATCAGTTGTCAAACTGTGACCGACAAGACAGACAAAAGTGTCATTGCCCAGTGAAATGGCATGCAGTTAAACTTCACACGTGGAAATGTAGAAATGTTTTCACTGTTGAAAGAAAACGTCCTTATTATCGGCCCTGAGAGTGCTCAAAAGACCCAGCAGCAGTGCGTCTGTGTGTGTGTGTGTGTGTGTGTGTGTGTGTGTGTGTATCCATTGACCTGAAATATTAAGCTGTATACTAAGAATTTAGGTATCACATTGAATTCTTATGTGGATGTTTCATTTCATATCAAGAAACTTATGCAACCATACTTTCCCCAAAGATTCTATTAGTTATTATCCCTCAGTACATTTCCATGTAAATACCTTAATATCGCTCAGGTGGGCTATCCAAGTGTGTTTCTCACTATCCTGCCTGCCAGATATTTTGTGCTTGATGATTTGGAGAAGCATTGAATGCTGAACTTTGACAAAACCATGCCAAATCAAGGTCCTCCTACTTCCTACTCTTTACATAGTTAAACTCCTTTTATACATATCCCATCCCAAATTGATGCCAGTATCAGTGTATCTGAGGGTGGATTATTCCTTTACAGCCATGCCAACCACACGATATATATTTTAAAAAAAACACCAAACCCGATAAAAGGCAACATTTTATATTTACTCACCCTGCTGATACCTTAACAACCTCGATTCCAAATTGCGCATCCCTTTTCCACTCTGAAGCCTTGGACGACTCTGGCCTCAAGCTGGCCGGCGCTCTGGGATCAGGGGCTGAACAACATAAAGTCATGTAAAGTTAGCTATGTAGTCATTGTTAAGTGTAGCTCGTTCTATTCATTCTGCGCTCACGCTCACTTGTAGGTGTTGTACACTGGTTGTCCTCTTCGTTTAACGTGCTCAACTGTCTTTTGAACTCTAAAAACAAAGACAAAAAAGAAAAGCAGAAGAGATTATGCATAATAAACTAAAAGTTGATGTTCACATGCCACCACACCAGCACAGCATGTACAGTGTACAGTATGCGGAATCAAGTTTTTCCTGCTTTAATGAAAAAAAACCAGCAGGGGGAGACATGTGCTTGTATATCGCTGGGGTTTAGTCACTCAGTGTTGACGCTAATTCTAATCAAGCATCCTTGTGATTCCGTACCTGCATCTTGGTCACTGTGGGAGGTTATGGCAGTGTGGGATATATGAGGCTGAGGAGGAGGAAGATGCCCAAAGAGCACAAGAGCTGTAGAAGGACTTAAAGGAGAAGGTAAAGGCGTCTCTACTGTAGGGGTGACCTGGGGTCTCCAAGAGGGAACAAATCCAGACCCTTCCTGGGGTTTCTGCTCCAAAGACTGACCAGTGTGCAGAGAGAATGAAGCTGACAGAGAGAAAACAGAATAGGGCAGAGGGAGGATGGGAAGGAGGAGAAGAGTAGAGGGAATGGAAGGTAAAATATAAATGACACGTAACTAGAGTATGCTTTCCAAAAATCAGTTCAGCAGGCACTTTCTCCAGTGTTAGTTCTTGCAGTTCTTGGCACTTAGTTCAGTGGGTAACTAACAACGAGGCTAGAGGGAGAGCAGGTAGTGCAGTACATGGAAAAGGACCAATAGAAGCAGCACACGAAGAGCCAGAGGCAAAAATACCATATAAGAAAAGGCATGAGATGAGGACAGATAAGGGTCTGAAGGAGGAAGCAGAGTAACAAGGATGAAAGTTTGAACACACACGTTTTGTTTAGCCCACTGCAATAAATTGTAACTCATAATCTAAGTAAAAATTATTTGCTGGATATTTGATTTCTACCGGTGATATAAATCTTTTTTTTCAAAACAGCTCACGTATATAGTTTAATTTTGTCCTTCTAAACTTAGTCATTTCCTAAAGACATTTCCTGTGGTTTTTAGCAAACATGACTCAAACAGAAAGAAATTGTAGGGGACTATTTTCAGCGGGCAGATTAATCTACATTTAGTGAGTATTAGGCGCAGCCAGACGGTGTATGTGGGATTGAGTCAAATGTATACAGCATGTGAGTGGTGGAATACTATAATCTCTCTAAACTCATCTGAATGCCGAGCAAGGATGAATGAAAGCTACATATTTGTAAATCAAATGTTAGCACAAGAGGGGAGGCACTGGGTTAAGATAAGAACAGAGGAAATGAATGAATACAGCAGGGAGGCTGAGGCTTAACAACGGGGGAGGATGTCAGGCTTGAGTTGGGTTAAAGGTAGAGCATTACATGGCGTCTCTAGCTTCTTTTTCGGCAGCACTGCAGGCTGTCCAGGGTCGTTGTCGGAGAGATGTAGAAATTTAGGAGAAATGGCAGGCTGTGCTAGAGGGACCTGAGATTTAGGAGGCCTCCATTCACTCTGCCAGGAAGCTGGGGAAAAAATAAGGAGAAGGGAAAAAAAAAAAAAAACATGGAAGGATGGATGGCGAAACACAAGTAAAGGCATAGTAACAGGTGTATCAATTGGAAGGTGGGACCTCGCCTCTTGACAGGGTCTGTCCCTGTACCTGTCTCAGGGGCAGATGGCAGGCTGGTGGGCCTGGTGAGGACAGAGCCCGGCTCCCCCACAGAGGTGAGGCGAGCTTTGGGCTGTCTGGAAGCAGGAGGCATAGGAGGGCAGGAGCTGAGAGGGGCTGAAGATGAGGAGGAGGAGGACATAGCAGAAAAGGAAGGAACACTCTGTGCTCTCCAGGCACTGGCTGAGAGAGGAAGATGGAAAGAAAAAGAGGGTAGTGATGAAAACTGGCAGAACAAAAGCATACTAAGACTAATGCTGCATTAACATTGCCATCTAACAGAAGGGGATGTTCAGGAGCCACAATTGTTTTTGTTTAACAAAGCTCCACACAAGTAAAAGTCAATTTTACCAGCTTTAAAGAAAAGTGTTGCAAGTGCAGCTGGAACTAATCAACATTAATTCCATGAGTTGGCCAAACATCAAAAAACAAATGCTATATATAAAAAAAGCTTTCTATAAAGATATGTATTATACACTTTTTCCACCAAAATTACTACGCATGAGCAGGTTTTTTTTTTTTTTTTTTTTTTTTTTTTTTTTTTTTAAATGCGGGAAAACATGGTAAAATAGGCGATAGACTACTTTCCCCATTGTCAGTAGAAGAGTATGCCTTTCTTTCTTCTTTTTTAGGTGATTGTTGGAACAGTGGAAAGACTACCAAAGCTGTTTTTTTAAAAAAAAAAAATTTTAAGGAGTTTTTAATGTGAATGCAGCATCAGACCTATAAACAGCACCACACGTACTGTATTTTGGATAGTCTTGCCAATTAAAAATCACACTTTTGAATTTGATGTTATGTAATACCTGTTTGTGAGGGATCAGATAAAGTGGGAGTGTGTAGAGATGGATCAGAGGGTGGGGAAGAGAGGGTAGAGGTAGAGGTGGAGGTGGCTTTAGAAGGGGTGAAGGTAGCGAAAGCCTCCAGGCCCTCAGCTGGAGAGGAGTCACTGTGGAAGCTATGGGGCCTTCGAGGAGCTGAAATGGGCACTAAAAGAAGATAGCAGAGTACAGACAGGAAGTGGCAGAAAAGTAAGAAAAGTCATCATCAGTCGAACGCTGAAAGAAAATCAATCATTGCTGTACAGTATAGCTAGTTTCCCTTCCAAACCTCTTTCCCCTTATTCAAAGCACAACAAACAAATGGAGCCATGTGTTTAAGTCATGTGCTTAATTCCAAGAAACCCGGGTGTATATATATTTAGCAGTTACACTGATTTCTTTGGGGGGGGAAATTCCAGAACCATTAAAGCCAGACTGATTTTAAGCCAGGTCAAAGCCTGAAGCATAAAAAGCAAACCACAGTAACACCTGCTCAACTGCAGGACTGTTAACAATGCAGAAATGCATTTGTTTGTATCTTAAGGTTTCAAGTCTGCAATAAATGTAATGTTAATTTCTTGTGTCTCAATTAATTGTCAGCTTAATAGTACATGAAGAAATACATGCAACATCCACAGAAAGGCAGTGAATGAATCGAGCTAATATAACATTTTTATAATTTTTTTATAAATAAGACGTGTTGCTTTAGTTTTTGGAATAAAAGAAAGTGTCAAATAAGTGCAAGCACAAACAAATAAATTCATATTACTATTGTTTTTTTTTTTTTTAGCATAAGGACATTTCCTAAGCACTAATTCCCACATCACTCATCACTCTGCTGCTTTCAGCTTCTGTTTTTAACAGATTTCATTCACTAATCATTTTAAATTGTTTCTCCTTTGCTGTCGTCTAATCAAATTCAACAATGTCAATGAAACGCAACACTATTGTGCCGTTTGAGCTGCTGGAAAGCTTTTTGTGTGAAAGATCTGTGTAGAAAGTGTTGAGTTATTGACAGCATCTCAACAGAGACACAAAAAAAAGCAAATAGAAGCAACTGTAAAAAAAAAAAACTATAACAGTATTTCCGTAAAATATGATGGAATATATAACAAAATTAGTCATAAAAGTTTGTTTCTGTAACAAATAAAGGTTCTCTCTGCAGTTGAGGTTGATAGTGAACCACTATTTGAGGATTCACTGTATCTACAACATAGTATTAAGATAAATTAGTTTATTGCTCTTATTGTTCAGTCATTTTTCTTAGTTGTCAAATCAATAGAATTGAATAAACTTTACTTTCCAGCCGAGCCGAGGCAGAGAAATTGTCTAGTCTCCCCCAGGAAAATCTAAACGCGAAACATCTCTACAAGATAAAACCTCCTGTTAACTATTATATTATATATAATATATATAGTTATTTTAGTTGTTACTAGACAGCTAGTTCTCTGTGTTGTAAAAATATACGCTTAAATGCTGTGTCGAAAACAACACACTTTACACTTAAGTTTCAAAACATCAGCATTGACTGGGGAGGGATTTTTTTATTTTGGACCGGGAACTGGTGTAACAGGATGCTTGGAATCATTATCAAAACGCATTTAATATTCCTGGCAACCATACGGAGTGATATGACTTGAATTCTTTACGAGCAAAGTGACAAATCTAGCAAAATAAAATCTGAGCCTAACGAGACAAGAGACCAGACAGGATGGGGAATATCTGTTGACCGATACCTGTTCCGGAAGTGGGCTGGAAGATTTTGGGAAGAGCAGGCGGGTGAGCACGTGTAAAGGCTGG
>CALSBV010012180.1:1173647-1187697 GCA_943590825.1 Bovichtus diacanthus | reverse complement strand
CACACACACACACACACACACACACACACACACACACACACACACACTTTTGTTTATGTAAATAAAGTTCTATAGTAAAAAAACATTTTTTTTTAAAGTGAGTTAAGTTCACAATCAGTCAATGTCATGATTGTGACATAATAACAAATCAATAGTTTACTCTTGAGTAAACAGGAAATTTTAGATTTTTTTACATTTATGATTCATAATTATTTTTGCATTATCACTGACATAAATACTACTTTTGTCATTGCATCGTGGCAATTTTTTTTTGATGGTAAAAAAAGTGTATAAATCTCACGCTGACTGACGGTTGTTGAGATATTTCCCCTCAAAACCATCATCTAATTCTATGTAGTCTAATAATGTCGTCTGAGGATGTAGTCCCAGGAGATTTATTAAGGGCTGATTGTCAAAAAGCACAAAGCATACACACAAGCCCCATCTGTGTGCTTTCAGAACACTGAGGCGGAGAGCTCAGCCAGGAGAAAATTAACTCATTGACGGAGAGTAAGTCTCATGAGGATACATACAGCAGCTCTGATTGGACGTGTGAGAGAGAAAACGAGAAAGAAAGAAAGATACTGAAAACACTGCAAGCGTGAATAGTGGCAAACCTCACATATTGTTGTGAGACTTTAGAGCAAGAACCAAGATGTGGATGAAACCGTTTATTGTGAAAACAGTATTGATGCCACATTACGTTTCCATTTCAACGGAATTTCCCCACACTTGGCCCTGAAAAAGGATGTGATGTCATGTTTCTGATGCGGGAAAATAAATAAACACTGTAAGCAGTGTGTGAGTGTGTCCCAAACGGGCTCAAGGAATGTAAGGAGGGAGTCCGCGCAAGAGATTCATTTATAAAAAAATCGACATCATTTATCAAACTAAGGGTGACACAAAGCTAACGAAGGAGCAGGTAGATCAGCAATGAAAGCAGTGTGTGGATGTGTGTCATGTGTTCTGCGCAGAAGGTGCAAAACCACACGACTGATGTGTGCGATCTGCAGGCAGGCACCGTTTATGACAAACGTATGAGGTCACCATCATTCGTATTTGAACCATTACCACTAAAATGATGACGTTGTAATTGGTTGGACCTTTATGAAAGGTCACAGGAAAAGTCCATTGTTGACCTTTGAACAGTAGTAAGCAAAAAAATTAAAAAATAAAAAACATTTTAAGCCTACAAAAATTTATCTGGAACATTGGACTTCGACTTCACTCAAGTTTATAATCTCTTTACAGTTTGGTTCTTATTTTGTAGTTTTGATTAATCTTCCTATTGGTAATGATAAGATTGTACTAACTATTGTTAGTTGTTTAGCTATTAGCACATGACGACGAATTCTCTTCAAAATGAACCTAGTGTGCGATTAGGGATTATCAGCGACATGTTGGCTGCGCTTACTTTCAGTTTGACCTCCAAACAAAGTGGTTTATATAACCTGGATAAACCGTTGGTTTGTTTCCAATGAGTCTGATTGTCTCACTTCTCAAGTTTGTTGATGTAGCTATGATCCCAAAATCTCAGTGATTACTTTGTTGAGTACAATTTTAATCCTAACGGACAGAAATGACAAAAATAAGAGCCAAGTTGTAACAAAGTAGAAATAAAACAAATAAATGGCAAGAACAAGGTATAGCCCGGTCAAATACCAGTAGCTTCGATCCAAAAAGTATTCAACCCATATGGTCAGTATTGGCCTGTAAAGAGTCCTACTGCTAGATAACTGGGGGCAGTTCGCCTCCTTCTCATGTTGCATGACTCTCACGACTAAAGTGTGTATTGGTGAGAAAGGTTGTGAAAGAGAGAGGAGTGAGAGTGAGAACAGAAATAGACAACGTCTGCCTCACTGAACTTCACAGAGGCTTAATAGCGATCCTACACCTGCTGCACTATTTATCACGAGCTCCTGTGCTGCTGTGACAGGCTGACCTACAAATGTACAATAGTGGGGTTTTTGCCCCCCTGGTAGTCTGTAAATTAGTGGTTTGCAGAGTGCATGTTCTCAAGACAGAATACATGTTATTTACATAACACGTTTGCATCAGACCACTCGCCGTAAATGACTCATGTGTTCGTTCTTCAATTTGAAGTACGAGGCATTTGAGCTTTACCATATGAGGGAATGCTGGATGGCGTGAGGGAAGTTGTTGATCGTACAACTTTGAAAAAAGTTTTTCCCAGACTGTCTAAACACACCGGGTGGCTTTTGTTTATCAGTTCAGGGAGACAGCACATCTAGCTGATCCACATTTTACACATTCTTGTGACAGACTGTAGAAAACACAGCTGAACTGTGATGTCACACATGCATCTTTTTAGGACTGTGCTTTATGGCACCTGTCGAGGTGAAGTCACTTCAGAGACCACTGCTCTCATAGAAAATGAATTACCGGTAACCAATATTTTTCCCACGTTTGTTCTTAAATTTGTTCTTGGGAAAGGTCTGCAGAGAAAGTCCGATTCATGACGAGTTCTTAAACCGCTTCGAATGATGAAAGCCATTCTCCTCGTAAACTGAAAGCGTGTGCCAGAATTGAAGAATTTAAAATAAATTGAGAGAATTAAGCCAAGATTGCCCAAACGAAAGTCTAAAGAGGGTGGAGCACCGGACGTCAACTTCACTAGTTGTGAAGTGCTTCTGCAGGAAGTGAACAACAAACAAGCTTCATATTTAGTAGCATCAGTAATAGATATAAAATAAACACAAAAAAAGATGCATGGGATGCTATTACCTGTAGATGTTGAAGGGTTAGAGTAGTGTTTATTTATTTTAAAGACCACAATGCTTTGTAAAAATATATATCTATATATATAGATAAATTATAGAAATATCATTGTGATTTAAATCCTATATCATACAACTGTAGAATTGGAGAAAACGCAATAGCCAATTATTTTTTCACAAACATGTCAGCACTGAAATGTACGTAAGTGTGTGCAGATTCTGTTCTTAAGTAAAAAGACAGCTCTAACCCTTGATAAACATGTTGTATCTTGGTCGTTTTTGTAATTAGTAACATGCTGAAACTATTTCATGATTAACAGCCTGGTGCAGTGACTGTGTGCAGCTTCCTGGAGACATGACGTCACAGTGAGTATTTGGTACCATTATGCCTGATGGGAGGCCAAAACCAAAACCTCACGGCACTGTGTCTGGCAAGTGGAGACACAGCCAGAGACGCTGCGCAGAAATACTGGGTGGATGGATACACTGTTGTTAAGAAATAGTTCTAGAAAGTAACCTCCCCAAAACCGCGAATTGTCCATTTTTGATATTGATCTCCATTACTGAGAAAGCAAATGAAAGTATTTCAAAAAGCTAATCCGTCAAGGTCAGTCTGAACGCGGCCTAACCCCTTTATTATTGTTATCAGTGCAGTGAGTATGAGCCATCCACCTAACCGTTTACTCACACTGTAATGAAATGACACATAATATCTGGGTTAAGGTTGGAGCTCGCTGCTGTGTGCTCTGTGCTTTCAGAGCCTCGCGTGACGTCGTACAAAGTGTGAACATGTACAGACGGAGCCTCAACAGGAGTCGCTCCGGCTAATGTCAAAGAAATGAAAGACGGTACTCTGGGTTTGAAACCACTGTAAACCTGAGGATATAAACATTTAAATCTAAACATTTATCAGTCACATGCAGCCAGATGGTCTTCAAGGTCTGGAGTTGTCATTAAGCCCTGGGACAACGTGTGATCTCCGGCGTCATTTCTATTAGTGTCAATCGTTGCACAAGCCCATTTCTGCCGAGACAAGATCAAAAAAAAAAATCTGATGAAAAGTAAGGATACCATACTCAGGTTAGGTCATAGTTATGAGACCAAACAATTTGATTTTTACTTCCTAAATCAAACTTAGTGACTTAGAGTCAAAATGATGAGATACTAAGTAATAATTAGAAGAAAGTAAAATCAAAATTTGGACTTATGTCAAAATTATGAAATGATATGAGGTAGTAAGTAAGCAATAGTTGAACCGATATAAGATTGTTGAGGCTGATATCGATATTTAAGAGTTTAAAAATGTTATTGGCCAATATTAGTTTTTTTTTTTTAGTTTTTTTAATACAGTACATAACATAAATACACATTTTTGATAAATTTATCAAAAATGTGTATTTATGCTACTGAAATACATTTTTGGCAGAACACTTTAACATATTGAAAAACAAATGTCATCAAATGTTAACAAGCTCTAGAAGAAAGTCTAAATTCTAAATTTAGAAGTTAAAATGAAGAGATGTCATATTCGACTAAGTTATTATTCTGATTTTGACTTTAAAAAGACAAAATTTTGACTCAGTATCTAAGAATAATTAGTAAACTGAGTATAAATTGTGTCCTCTGTAATCAACATCATGAGATAATTGGTCCATTTTTTTCATTTACCAGATAGAAACTATGATATAGTAGTAAGTCAAATTGTTACTTCATATTTAAAGTTAAAGTTATCGCACAGTATCAGAATTTTAACAAAAGGTTGCCTTAGGTAAATGTCATGTTGACCCATTATCTCTAATTATTAAATTAAGACAAATGTTGACATAAATGTGATACTTTGGACTTACAATTACGTACTTCGTAAGTCATAATTTTGACTTCACGTGAGTATTTTCAGTTTTGTCATTGCTAACATTTACCCTTGAAACCGCTTTAAGAAACCAGAAACTTGTCACCTCAGAGACTCTTACCTCAAAGAAACATATTACATTGCTCTATATATTGTATCTTACATTTACAGTCTGCTTTTGCCTCCCTGTACATTTATGTGTAGTATTGTGTATTGTTCCTGTATTATGCCTAAGGGGGGGGGGTGGGGGGAGCATAACTGTAGCACAGAATTAGGTAAATGTATCAATCCTCACGTGTGTGGATGACAGATTCTAGCATGGATGGAAACATGTTGATACTGGTCGGTGTGTATGATACTTCTTGGATAGTACAGAACAGTGTGACAGCAGAGTTACCCAATATACAAGCCAGGGCTGGAGGATTGGAAACACATGCTGACTGCACTGTGAGTAATGATAATGGAATTAAAGGAACTCTTACAGTGCCAAGACTGAAGAAGTCAGACCAACAGCTCAAGGACTAACACCATATGATTGTTCTTTATAACTCTGATCTACACCCTAACAAACACATTTTGCTCCAAACCCTAAAGCTTTTCAGGGTGCCGCTGTTTAATCTAACTGTGAGCATGATGAAAATGACAAAGTGATCCAAATGACTAAAAGCCAGACTTATTATTACCACCCATTTTATCTTTTAAATGGAAGAGACGTTCTTTAGCCCGGGGCTAGGCATTAATCCTCAAAACTTTAGTGAACAACTGAAAGTTGCTGCCGAATTTCTTCTTCCTGTTGACTTAAACACAATGCACAACTTGCTGAGACAATTCTTAGAATAAAAATAAAATGTCACAAACAACTTTACAATTTCTGCTCAGACGGTACATATGCGTAAATACATGTGCATTGGAGAGTTTAACAGGGGCCCAACAAGAAATGTTGCTCCGGGCCCCTCAACAGATTAAATCTGACCATGGGCGACACCGACAAATTGTTTGTTTTGACAACAGTCGAAACCCCTAAGATATTCGTTTTATAATTATATTAAAAAAAACAGAACATTCTCACAATGAAAGCAAAGAATGTGTTGTATTTTTGCTTGATAAATCACTTTAACTATTAACTACATTTCAAAATATTTGTCATTTAACTTTTTTTCCATCCACTAATCGACATAATTACCATCAGTAGCATCAGCAGTGAACAACACTGCCACAACAACACCACCAACAGGGCAAAGCGAGCAACTAGCATGGGGCCCCCACACCCCCAGGGACCCTGAAAAGCGAATAGGTCAACTGTTACAGTCATTTGTACCTGATTTGATTAATTGCAATTTAGGATTAGTTTTTTTTTTTTTTTATTATTGTTGAACCACCAGAGGAAAATCAATAAAAAATAAAGAAAAATCAGAAAAATGACTGGGTCGAGATACATAACAGTACTGGAGGAGGAATATGAACCCCAGGGCTCCCTAACAAGTTAATCTAGAATGATGATGAGTCAAAAGACATTTAATTGGTGGGTTGGCATTTATAAACTCAATGTTCTAAGATGGTGTGGATGACCACATCTTTTCTCCAGCTGCACACCTGACACCAAGTGTTCTTCCAGAAATTATCAATCTTTCCCCCAACCAGGTTATTTATTTGGCATGAAGGGACGTCCTGGTTAACAGGAGGATGCCATACCACATGGTAACAACCACATAGGCTCAATGTTTATATATTTGTTTTAAATGCGGAAGTAAATGCGTGGTCTTTCAATGTGCGTCACCATATTTAGATTTTTAATAAAACATCATGCTGTACTGAAAGCTTCCGATAAAAAATGTATAATTGTCCTTGTATAAAAGTCCGTCTCGGGACACAGTGTAGCACAATTCACAGCTTGACTGTCATTTTTATTTAAAACCATGCGACGGCACGTGAATCGAGAACTAAGATAAGCGTTTTTTATGAAAAGCCTCAACTTTTTGAAACACTTCCGCCCCTCTGAGTTAACAGTGCCGGATGGTTATGATGATGGAATAACAAGTGAAGAAGCGCAATATAGGTTCATTTTTTTAATTTAAAATAATGTGAGGGATGTATGATGAACAGGGTCTGACATTCCTCTAATACCATTTTGACTTGTGGCGTATATGACTTTGCCGAAAAGAAAACATTTTAATATTTCTGAATGGCATTTGGCATCACTTTCTCTCCTCATAAACGACAAGCCTGTCGTCACTTGGTGACAACACATTAGGGTGCCTTTGCCTAAGATATATATATATATATATATATATATATATATATATATATATATATATATACATATATATATATACACAGACACACACACACACACACACACACACACTATATTAGCTAGTTAGAAGTGTTATAATAGGTACTTACCATTTCTTTGTGCATTCTATCGTCAGTTCTTGAAATGAAGCAGCAAACTGGAACTTGGATGCTTTCTTTCCAACCCGCTGAAGCCGCTTCCAAACCGAAGTCATGGCCAGGGTTGTCAAATAATTCTCTCAAAACACACGAAGAACCGATATTAATTTGAAGGAATTGTGTATCCCGTCCAACGTGTCCCTCCGCTGGGACTTCACCGGGGTGAAACAGACTGAGAAACTCCACCTGTTTCCCTGAATGCTCCTCTGCGGCGGTGTGCGACCCACTCCTCACCGGCGTCCACTTCACAGGCTACAAAACAAACACACGCCTCAAGCTAGCGTCAACCTAAACAGGATACAGCCGAAAAGTGAAGATTATGACTTTCAAAATAAAGTCCTTGTTGACTTGCAAGTCATCAGAGTTGTATAGAGACTCTATGACGCAGCAAAAAGTCAGAATTTATTATTTATTTTCCAACACAAAAGATGTAAATGGTGTTCCAAACGTCTCACCACACTGCCACGATAATCATTCTGGGAATGAAAGGTCTTTATTCTTTTATTATTCAGTTGGCTTTGAAGTAGTCAAGTTACGTGAGGCTAGCAATACTGAAAGCAGCATATAAAATACAATTATCAAATGAAGAATGCTATTATTGATATTTATCTATTGACATTTAAAAAAATAATAATTAGAAGAAAAATGCATCATCTGGTAACATCAGTTACAACATTATATATACACTTCTAAAAAATATATTTATGTTGAACATTTAAAATAAATTGTACACCTAATAGCATAAATTAAAAAGAATCATCTATATTTATAGATTCCATCTCTTTTTTAATCTTACTTAACAAAGTATGGCATAGTTCCCAGTAACAAAAGGACAATAGAAAATCCTCGTCATTGAGATGGCACATTACTCTGTTGTTCTTCTTCCAAAGGGACAAACTGTCCAAGGGGTCAACGTTGACTTGTTATGTACCACACCTCAAAGTAAGTAAATTAAACAATGATCTTCCCTCCTTAAATTATTATTGTTCTTCACTTGAAAGTCAATACTTCCTGTTTCAACAGAATTTATTGTGGCTGACTTGACACAACAGAGAGGATTATTAAGCAATATACTATGCTTTACAAGTCACACCTACAATAACTTAATATTCTGCAGGATAATCAAACAATAATGGGATGTTGTTGAAATGTGTTGGTTAAGCTAAAGTCTCCAAAGCGCACAAATAATGACAGTAAGTCTGCAATAGATGCAAAAAGGATACAAGAGAGAAAGAAAAAAAAATCATAATGTTCAGTGAGGTTACTTCACGATTTTTCATCATGGTTAGGTAACTAGGTATACAGACCTAATTTTCTATAAATTTATAAATGAACAATCGATGCAAAAAAATGTCTCCCTGTCTGAATGAGACTCCTGGAGTTGACTTACAAAGAGGACTGTAACATGTAACATATGCAGGCCTATAATGTAAACAGTCCTAACACGAGCCAAACAGTGATTAGGGAGTTCCCAAGAAACTGTGTTTAGGGATATTATCAAGGACCGACTACAAAATACAAATTACCTGCGTGTGTGTCATGAGTCCCTCAGCTGGAGGGACTTTTCCAATTTAGCCCCGAGTCTATTTTTAATATGTCGCTGCTGACACGGAGCAGCTGGAAATATAATCACACACACACACACACACACACACACACACACACACACACACACACACACACACACACACACACACACACACACACACACACACACACACACACACACACACACACACACACACACACACACACACACACAGTTCACATCCTGAAGGAAAAAAGTTAAAGATCTTATATCAAGCATTGATGTTTTGATTTCATAAAGCGTACTTATGTTTTCCAAATATAAAGTGTATTTACAGAATTACAAAACGAGGCCTTCCTCTGATGAAAATGCTGTATACTTATTAGCATAAGGCTTTTGCATGGAAATTGCCTGAATTAAGTTATACACTCACACGTTACACATTCGATCCATTGTTAATAAATAAATAAATACTGATTAGTGCAGTTTTAAAATCTTTAAATTACACACCTACAAAAATGGGAGTTTCTTTCAAAATCATATGTATGTGATGGGTCACTTGGTCAGATTTACATAGCATTTTTGTAAGTAAATTTTTGTAAGTAAAGCTTACAAAGTTAGTAGGAGATCATTTAGATGTATAAGACTTAGCGCATATGCAGCACGAATTGTGTCTGAAAACTTGAGAACTGGGTCAGTCTCTGAATGTGTTCTTATCTCGTTCCAATCATTCAATACATTACAGGGAGGAATGTTTACATTAGTCTTAGCAATCATGCATTACAGAAATATGCTTTTGTCGTTGGAGTTGCATAAGGAAGCTGTCTGGGTCCCCTGCTATTCTTAATACACATGCTGATATTATCACATAATACAATGGCCATTCATTTCCACAGCTACAGTGGTAGCTTTCAACCATACTGTATGGATGTCAAACCACATGACACACCTTGTCTGGAGTCTGCAATGAATGAATGATGATGAACTATGACTTCTATTTTATAGACTCACCACAGAACAACTTTTACTTTTCCCCTTGCCAGAGAGCTGAGGACAACACAATTTAGAAAAGTCAAACAATATGGCCAAGAGGTAGCACATACGGACTATATGCAATTATACAACATACAATTGGACCAGGTATCGAGCCTTATAGAACCCCACATGACATAAGACCAGAGGAAGAAACAAGCCAGCCAGTACAGTACTATGTAGTATCATAGTATTTATTCCACAGGTGGACAATATTGGGCCAGATGTGCTGCTTATAGAAAGATATCAGTTCAACGTACATGCATTGCCACATGGTCTGATTCCAGTGCATGCTGCCCCAGACTCCATCTGTTGCTTAGTGATTCATCCTGCCCCAGAGGCTAGTGATGTTTCCATTATGAGACCGAAACCTCCCTGTCAGTGTCCCTCCATACTCCCCCGTCTCTCAGCAGTTTACTTTGCAGGCACGCTGGAAAACAGCTGCATTTGGGTGGGTAAAAAAAAAAAAAAAGCAAGAAAGAAGGAAGAATAGAGAGGAGTCTCCTCATGTGGGAATAGCAGTATTTTAAAGCTGGAGTGGCGCCAAAGCTCCATGATTGTGAGGTTATGTTTGTCTGAAAAACTATTCTGGGGATTGCATTTCCTGGCTCTTGTGGTTCGGTGACAGCTCTTAATTTTGAAATTAATGGATTGTGTCAAATTAAGGAGTTGACCCTGCATATAGGAACCTACTGGTTAATATACATAATACACAAAGTGCTTACAGAGAGTCAACTTTTAAGGGACTACAAAGCAGCTTTGTTTTTTTAGCTTGATCTTTTTTCATTTTTCTTTTTGACAATTTAGGGTTTACGGAGATGGGGAGGGGGCCATGGTGGCAACTATGAGGTGAAGTCATTCCTAAACAATCCACTTCCTGTCGGCCGGCCAGCCACCAGTTGGCTGGTTGCTGTTTTGGAGTCCAGGGCATTGCAATGTAATTGAGTGTACATTTTGACCAATATAGTAGCATAGGCCAATATTGACGGTTGTAAGCCAGTCAGGGTTATCCCCCTATTATAATACATTACATAACTAACTAACACAACAGTGGTTGCCTATGAAACTCCTAAACTTGAATAACATATTTATTTATGTTTTAGTAGGCATGCATTCCATCCACTTTATGATTTTCCTTTTATGTTCTTTGGTTTTCTTTTTACATGCGCTCGCTCAAAGAGAATAAGATATTCAAGCTCAAATTCCTTTTTTTCTAGGTATGGATGAACGTGTACGTGAGACACCAATGGTGGAGTAATCAGATCCCTGCTGGTTCCATGCCCCACAGTTCCATCTATGACCTTTGTAAATATAGCCTTGCTAAGCCAAACACCTGTGAGCTGTCTGTCAGAAGCACAGAGAGGGCGACAGGCAGCAAGAGCATGCGTCTTAATATTAATAAGGTCACTGAATATTGTGCAGTCCCTGCAGCCGTGAAGCAACGGTCTACGGGACAGTCACATGTATGACCTTTGTGCATATTCTACACACCATGATACTATATAATATGGTGTTAAACTACACCATGTTCTCATGATTTTCTTTTCATATGCGGTGGTTCAGGATAAGAATAACATTCTCTATTATGTTTGCAAATACTTAACTGCAGTTATAAAAGTGGCTCGGATATTTGAAGTGATTGTTAGGGCGTTCTGGGCAGTTTCTACAGCATTTCTTGGTGGTTGCTAGGCAGTTGTTATGGGGTTCTGAACAGTTGCGTAGCAGATGGTTGCCAGGTTCAAGGTTCAAGGTTAATTTATTATCATTCTACATCACAGGGTTTCACACATGGATGTGTTACTGATGCAGCGCACATTTTATCCAGTTGCCACTTCGAAAAAAAAACACCTGCAGAAAAAGCATTTTCTCCATAGACCACCAACGTAAAATAGAAGTCTGTAAAACACCTCCAGCTATAAATATGTAAGGGATAATGTACAGCGAGCTGGTCATTATTGCAAAATGAAACCCGACAGGGTGAGCAGGACTCCGAATCGAAGCAGTTGGTCTTGCGTCACCCTGAAGATCTCCCTGATTGATGTGATTGGACTTGGTCCTCAAGGGTCCATGATAAGAGTGTCCATAGCAATGGGCTGTTATACATAGTAGTGGTCTGTATAACAGACAGTAGAAATAACAGAAATAATAGACAGTAGAATGTCCAATCAAAATAGAGTATTCAACAAAGCTGTGTAA
This sequence comes from Bovichtus diacanthus, assembly GCA_943590825.1. Taxonomy (NCBI): domain Eukaryota; kingdom Metazoa; phylum Chordata; class Actinopteri; order Perciformes; family Bovichtidae; genus Bovichtus; species Bovichtus diacanthus. The sequence goes on along the minus strand of CALSBV010012180.1, from coordinate 1,175,903 downwards.
TTAAGTAAAGTATAGAGTGCTGCAGCAATGAGTCCTAAAACCCGGAAATGAGATAGCATGTTAGCACTTCTGGTTCCCTCATCTCGAAGACAATAGGTTTTTGGTTAGATGCCTGAAATAAGGTTGGTGGTTAACACAAGCTTCAGAGATTTTAAAGTTCTGTTCCCCGGCATAAAATACTTCAGTAAATACCTAGTCCGCCTTTAACTTAGTGGTGGTGACGAGAGTTATGCGACCGTGGGGTAGTTTGTTTATAGCCTAGATAACGTTAGATTTTTACTTCTGCCAGTTAAATTTACGACTCAAAAATCATTAAAGTGGTGCTCATTAGTGAAGATTATCTTGCTGAACAAAATATATATATAAGTATTAAAAACTCTTATATGCCACAGAGTTTTTTTGTGCTATAATCCAAAATCCAAATGGAAAAATCCCAGTGGCTTTTTGTCGAGGGAACCAGTGCGATGCTAATTTATGGGGTTGGCCTCCAAAAACGCGTCATCCCTGCAGCACTCCATTACTCTTTGCGTTGTATATTTTGAAGCTGTGGGGCTGTGTAATTGTCAGTCATTTGACATATTTTTCACTTAAAATATTGATAAGTTCAGCTTTAAAGTGAGCCCAACAGAAGTAGCAGTAATAGCAGTAGGAGGCTAACAGTGGGTAGCTGCGAGTCCAAATACTTCAAGACATCAGTTAATTTCCCTTGAGGCAACATGGTGTTGTTCATGTGACCTGATAAGCTTTGATGCAGAACTGGGGACAACAGTTGTCCGTGGTATTTGTCTCAGTCTTTGACCCAGCTCTGAGGAGGCTCATGCGTCTGGTGACCAGCCTCCACAAGGCTGTCATGACCATCAGTCATCTGTGCGTCTCTGCCGGCGAGCCTCAGCACAGTGCTACAGACTGGAGGAAGCGGACAATAAAAAAATTAAAAAAGGCACTCACCTGAAAACACAACACCAACATATTCCATCATTTCCTGCTTTCTGACTATAACAACTTAACATGCAGATTTAAATGCTGTTTTATTTTAGTTTCATTTCCAATTTTCCATAATTTTTCAACATTGAGCAGTAACTGGTAAGTTGGTGGTTCAGGACATGTTTAATAAACACTGGGAGCAGAGGGAAACAGTTCAACCTAGCTTCATCAAAAGTGAAAAAAAGACAATTTGTTGTTGTTGTTGGTCAGGAAATAGCTCCAAAAGGGTAAGCTAACTCTTCCTCCCTTTCCCCCTGCTTCCAATCTAAGCTTGGCTAGAACATCCTTGACCTGTGGGTAAGTTTCTTAGAATTGTGTATCAACTGGATGTTCATTTATCTACCACACATTTGCCGCAATTTAGTGTAATGGAGGGACTTTGCCACATACTAAATTTGAAGCCCCTGTCACCTCTCTCTACATACTTTAATGCACTTATACTCTGAGGCTGTTTTTCCTGGTTTGCCGCCCCTTAGGTCCAATGAAGGAAATCTTAACGCTACAGGGTACAATGACATTTTAGACAATAGTGACCTCCAACTTCTTTGGTCGTTTCCTGTTTCAAGATGATAATGCCCCCGTGTACAAAGCCAACTCCATAAAGAAATGGTTTCCCAGTTTGATGTGGAAGGACTTGACGGGCCTGCACAAAGCCCTGTACTCAACCTAATCCAGTACCTTTGGGATCATCTGAACAGGTCAGATACGTGAACTAATTTGCACTGCTAAAGTACGATAAAAACTGAGGCGCTTATACGCTTATCTTGTTGCCCTGTCTTGTAGCAGTTGCCTAGTATTAATATCTTTATTATTTTTGTTTATGTTCTGCTCACATTGTACATTTTACCAAATAAAGTTGTTGTTGGAGTATTGGTTGGATTCCGGATGTCTAGGCATATGATGAAGCTGCCATGTGTAGTCTGCTGTGTGCTCTATACTTAATATGGATTTGGAGGTGAAAAGGTAAATCCTTCAGTAGATAAATACTTTGTTGATCTCGAGGGAAATGTAGGCATCCAGTATCTTAAAAGACATGACATTACACATCTGTCCCGTCCACACCCCCCCTCCCACCATAAAAAGTAAGAAAAAAATAATAAAATGAAGAGACAAAATCTAAGAATTTTTTAGGCAGACACCAATATAAATATTGTATGTATGTTAATAAAGAACTGCACGCCTATAACCTACATGTATACACATGTCAAGGAGGTGACCTAAAAAGATTCATGACCAGTGAGTAAAAGAGGGAGACTGTGTGTGTGTGTGTGT
>CALSBV010012180.1:1157198-1168647 GCA_943590825.1 Bovichtus diacanthus | reverse complement strand
CCCAAACCCCTCCACCACGGTAAGGTGATGGTTCTCGGAGGGGCTGCATTTCAAGCTGCATTCATTTTGTTTCATTAGGAGTTGTTTTTCCAATTCACTCTCCTTTTAGCTCTGCTTTTGGTCGCCACCAACTCCTGAGAAATATATCTGGCTCTTTAGCTGCTAAATGCTCCACTTTGTTCACCAGCTAGTCTCTAACTGTGTCTGACTGCTGTCTGGTGCTGAGGTACAAAGCTTTCTCACTGAAAACAGCTGCCTAGAAACAGGGCTGATGAGAGCGGAAATGACAAAAAGAAGCTAAAAGAGGCTAAACGGTGGGTAGAGGGCAACTGTAGAGTTGGACATAATTTTCTGTGAATTCTTGAATTGATACATCACAGTTTAATACATTACTAGCATCATAATGATACTATTATAATATAAAAAAATGCAATAGTTTATAAAGGACATTTGGTCACATGCACTTACATGTGGTGAGGAGTCGGAGTGTTTCCTTGACTGTTGGGCCCCAGGTTCTCCCCAGAGAGTTTCCTCCCTGGCCCACGGTGCTCAGGATGACAAAGCAGAAGAAAAGAGCATCCAGGAAGCTCCAGTCGGGCTCCACCTTACAGACCAGGAGGGCGGGGAGGAGGAAAAGGAAGGAGAGGACAAGCACTGAGAGGAGTCCCGCATGGACAATAGTGGCCTGGGTGTGGGGCAAACCCCAGTACGTGTGCAGGTGGTGGACAGGAGCGTGGGTGACGAAAGGGAGGAGGAGGTTGGAGAGGAGGGTGAGGAGGAACAGGGTGATGGGGATCCCCAGGGTGCAGTAGAAGATACAGAAGAGCTTGGCTTCATCAGATGTGGGGGTGTAAGAGTCAGAACCTGAGGAACAAGAGAGGGAAGATGTCTACAAGGATGAAGGTACCACAAAGAGTTAAAAGCAAATACATGACACATTATGGCAAGTAAAAAAATTAAACCTCAAGCTTTTTAAATGAATCAATTGTTTAATCGATATGTCAGGAAATAGTGTCCATCACATTTGCCCAACAGTCCACATATTCACATTTAACCCTTGTGCATCCCTTTAAAAAAATAAGTTGTGTCCTTAGATGGCAAAACTGTCCATATCCAACAAACTGCCATAAAATTATGGATTATGAATTATTTTTATATGTTCAAAAGTCCTGATCATTACTACAAAATATTCATTAATTTTAACCCTTTGTTTGTCTATAATATGCCACTGTTGTTTTTTTTATGAAGAAAAAGTAAATCCACATAGATTGAATTATTTTATGTATATTAACAGCTAGGGGAATTGTTTTTTTCCCCCCACAGTCCAGGACATGTCAATGATTAGCAACAACATCGATTTTGATGCATGTGTCAATTTATCAAAAAAAAAAAAAAACTGACAAAAAACATTCCTTCCTAAAACTACTCTTGAAAATGATAATATATTCATATTATTTTCCACTTTCACTGAGTTACATTTCCTAGCCACCTTCAGTCCTGATCATTGTACCAAATATTAATTATTTTTCAGAATGTTAACCCTTTAAATGCCAGTTCTTTATTAAAAACAACAGTAAATATCAAGCAAAAATACCAACACATCTGCTGGATCCAGGTTCACTAATGCGAGTATTTGCTTCTTTACATCATTATGAAGTGAGTATAAACAAGCAATTTGAAGAAGTCACCATGGGAAATTGTGATAATGATCAATATGACACAGGTTCCAGCCTTATTTTTATTTTTGTAATAGCTACAGATTTCGTCTTACCCATGGTGGTCAGAGTGACGACGACAAAGTAGAGTGATGACGTGAAATCGTAGCCTCGGTCTTCAGCATCAGCCTTCAGAACGCCTACGTCTCTCTGGTGAGCAGAGAGAGCTTTCCCCAGCAGCTCGCTCAGGCTGCTCTCCCGCACACAGGGGTTCTCCTGCAGAAAGGAGCGGCGCAGCTCCTCCACCCCGGCCCTCATCTCCTTCTCCACCGGCTTCTCCACACCTGTGAACACCACACCTCCCAGCAGGACGAAGAGCAGGTAGCAGAGAACCAGGCAGGCGAATGCGTTGACCCGGCAGAAGAGTCCCAGTGAAGACACAAGCTGGGCCATTGTTGGATCTGACTACAGACTGCAACCAGACACTGAAAGCAAGTTAGGCTTTAAATATTTAGAAAGGTAGAGCAGGTCACAGACACAGGCCCAATCAAATGATATGTATATGAATTACACAGACCAGGCATGTTGGACTCAAAAAGGATAAAAAAAGGTTTCAAAACTTCAACAGTTTTATTCAGTGAAGACGACAGCTATGTATAAATACACGGCAGGCTTGAATGCTGTCAATTTGCTCCAACACTGTCCTCGGTATTAGAGCGTCAGAGAGAAATAAGCACTCTGCCTGTCACTCCATACTTTTCTCCCATATTGTCGCTCCTGTGTGGGATTCATTACTCAGGTCTGAGCTCCAGCGCATAACACCCAAAGGTGCTGAAGGGTTAGCTCACTGAAAATAGAACAGCAGTTGATGAGAAGCTCTTGATCTAATAGGTATGGTGCTCAAATTATTAGTTGACTATTTCATTAAACAATACAAACAAACCAAACAGTTTTTCTAATTAATTAATATTTTAAATCATGTATTAAATACACACACAGCAAAAATTACAAACACTTTCTCTGTTTCCTGCTCTCAAATTTGAGCATTTTGTGCTTTTTCTCCATTTGAATTTTGGTTGGACAAGAACATTTTTTGGGGACTATTGTGATGGGCAATTTTCCCAGTTTTCTGGACTGAATGATTAATTGGACAAATAAAAATAAAAATAATGAGAACAATTGTTAGTTGCAGCCCGAAAATAATTATTTGCCAATAAATATGTATATGTCGTGTTCCAAACTTGTTTCCATTGCAGGTTTAAGAAAACAAGCTAATGAAAAAAACTTACTCACAGCTTTGACAACACATAAAATCCCTTCTTTTTTTTTTTTTAACGCTCTTTAAGAAACTCACCACATTGACAACACATACGTGACAAAGAAATATGCAACGAATACAGAAAACACAATGTTAATCACTTTTAAGTCTCTCCCAGAAACTTCTGTTGGTCTATGTGACTTGCAGTGCTTCATATTTTCTGTTTGGAGCGCAGTTAAAAAGAAAATATATATATACATGCTACCTATGTGATGTCAAAGTGGTAAACTTTCTCTTAATTTTCTTGTGTTTTCTTGGTTTGCAGTACATCCCAGCCCAATGTACTGCGTTTTAATTGTTCTGATCTCCCTTCATATTAACACTAGTTACTTTTTATGTAATTATAACATATTTCCAATCAAGCAGAAGCATTTGTTTATTAAAAAAAAAAAAAAAAAAACTACATTCCTGGTGAAAATTGCTGCAGTCTGTGTCTGGGTGGGATACATTGCTGTCTAAATGTTGTTTTCCATCTTGATAAGAAAACAGAATCCTTTCCATTTTCAATTATGAAAACATGAATATGGCCGTGTTAAAGTCAACCCGTCTCTGTAGTAGTGCAGTCTGCAGCTCACCTCCTCTAGAGAGGCAGATGAAGGGAGTAATGGGAACACGCCCAGCGGCGTACAGGTTTGCCCACCCTGCCGATGACGGGCAGTTTGTGGGCGTAGGCACGTGGCGGGATGGCAGGAAGAGGTGGAGTCGGTGCAAAAGTGGTCTGGAAGGGGCGGCGGCCTTGGCAACGGCGGCCCATTTGCCGCCCGCCGATGAGAAATGTGAACACCGGAAGTCCTGTCTGAGGAGAGGTGAAGCGGGCTTTGGGGAAAACGTCTCGAGACAGACCGGCTGAACGCTGGCCTGCACGTGACGAAGAAGATCTGGAGCGCTGCACGGAGGAAGAAGAGGAGGAGCGGGCCAGGGACCTGAGGAGAAAAGAGAGTTGGTAACATTCACTACTGCCAACCAATAGTTTAAGTTTAGTTTTAACTGTTTAGTTTAGTTTTAACTGTCAAAAAAAAAAAAAAAGGGGGGGTAGATTTGCTTGCTTTACCTTCCTGATCCGGTAGCTGCCAGGCTGGGTGGGGGCGGATCCGTGCGAGGACTGCCATCCTGCCTGGGACTGATGTTGAGGTTGGCAGTCAGCTGAGGCATCTTTCGGGTGGTGTCAGGGTTGGAGGCAGGGCCTGGAGGTTCCTTCTTGGCATCACCGAGCTGCGACAGGGTGCAGGGCGGGTAGCTGCCAAACCCCGGCCCTGTACTAAACCTGACAGCCAGGCTGTCTCCGAAGAAGGAGTAGAGCTCACAGTACATGGCAGGGAGAGGGACCGGGGTCCACTCCTCCCATGGACAGCTGGCCCCGCCTGCCTGAAGGTGGCTGGCGATGCCCAGGGCCGCATCTGACAGAGGCTCTGGAGGGGGGCTGAGGCCGGGAGAGCTCACCCTGTAACCCATCGCACCCACCACAGAGCCCGGCTGACCAATGGAGCCTCCTTCTGCTGGCTGAGACAGAGACAGAGCCTTCATCTTCAGCAGACGCTCCACTGCCACCTGCAGGACAGAGAGGGGGATTTTTTGATAATAGATAGAACTGTAACGTGATGGTAACAGTCGGTCAGCTGTCACTATATTTTGCTCGAGACAAAATGTCAACTTAGCGCACAAGATGCAGCAATTCATAGCAAAGACATGCCATTTTAATGAGCCAGTGACATTTCATATATACTGCCACCCTGAGCATGAATTTTAAATTTTTTAGTTCCAAGAATAGAGCAAAATCTTTATTTGTTCAACCCTTTCATATTATAAGCGGAATGTTTTATATTAACAATGGATCAAATGACTATGTGTAAGGTGTCATAACAACTCAATGAAGTGAAGTTCAATCCTAAATTTAAATAAATTTTTTATATACATTTTTAGCTTTTTTCACTGACCCCAAGGGGCAAAATGAGAATAAATTAATAAAATGTACCCGGCCCACAGAGAGGTCCAACCAATTAGTATAGATAGATAGTATATAAAAGTACAGAATTGCGACAAAAAAAAAAACATTCATGTTCAATTATAAATTAAATTAGATTACAACATTTGATTAATTTTCAGACGTTCCTATAATCTTTGTTTAGCTTTTATTGTTTAGTTTAGCGCCATATAGTTGCTTCCCAAAAAAGCCTGGTAGGTGTCTTCTGTGTGTCGGATAGAGAGAGGTTCACGGTTTTGCGCCGCATTGAGTTACTGTCACGGTCATTGCAGTCGGGATGTTGCCAGAAAGCGGAGAAACATAAGGATGAAAGGAAAGGGCTTCTGTCCCTGCGGTACTGACCAGGATGGCTCCATAGACCTTATGTCCATCTGCTTTGACCTGGGCATTGGAAACGGAGTAGTCATCCAACACGGCCTGGAGGTTGGCCCAGTAGGCAGGAAGGTGTGGAAAGAGCACCCTCTCGACAGCCTGCCAACACAAACACAGATGAATGTGGAGATTATTCTCATACTGATTATTGAACATGTGGACGAGCAGAAAAACAGCTCACAGCAATGGAATGGACGCGGCAGATGGAGATTTAGTGCAGATCTCAAGGTTTTTCATTTTGCAGACGTGTGTATACAATGACGCACAACACATCTAGGATATTTGAGAATAAAAACATGGCATCTTGAGTTGGAATGATTCATAGCTTTAGTGAACAGGCACGTGAGGAATATATGTAATACTATGAGAGGGTCTCTAAATGTAGAGAAGATTAAAAGGGGATATTCCAAATTAAAATCCATGATTTAAGAGTGCAACGTTTTTTAGGTTTCGCTTGATAACATGAAGCGAGTAGACTACTTTAAAAGCGTAAAGCGCGGGATTGCTAAGATTTACAGATGACAGCAGTGAACATACCTTCCATCCAAGAGCATGAAGCCCCACCACGGCTCCATAGTGGGAGCAGAGTGGTCTCACTGGGTCAGACAGAACCTTCTGGAGCGACAGCAGGATCTGATGGTAGAGACCACTCACCAGATCACCATGAGTCCTAGAGAGAAAACATAAAAATAAAAATGTAACATGTGTTAATGTAGCTCTGCGTCTGCGGGATGTGTAAATAGGAAACATGTTTGCCGTTACAACTTTAAAATGGTGATAAAATGTATTATTTTTATTTGTATTTTCAGCTTGCTCAACTGCCCCCAAGTGGCACAAAAAAAAAAAAAGAAAAAGAAAAGATGCAGCTAACCAATTTAAAAAAAATTGTTAATGAAGTCTTGACTAAGAAAAGCAATATATCCTCACATTTGAGATGCTTGAACTTGGTACGTTTTGGGATTTATGCTTAAAATAAAAAAATACCAAAACGATTGCAGACTAATTTTTTGTTGATTGACTAATTATAAATTCATCAACTTGTCGTTTCAGCTCTGGTCTTAGCCACCTCAGATATGATGCACTTTGTTAAATTATACTGGATATTAACAGTACTATAAAACTGGACAATACTGTGACTATATTTGATATAGTGAACATTTTTTTTAAATGACTTCATTGGAATACTGAGTGTAGCTGTTCGAAAATAAATTACAAAGAAGTGGCTTAAGCAAGAAGCACAATATATAGAGGCCTGGTATGATATAATTTATGAAATCTTTGTTATTAAAATAATCTTCTCCATGAGGCTTCAGGAAATAAATAAATTGGAGAAAATTTAAGAGGAAGTGGAAAATGTATACACATGGTCTTTGTTTTGTTGTTTATTTATTTTATCTCAAAATGAAAAAACACCACACAATTTTTGCGTGCTATAATTCAGTAAAAGTATCCAACTAAAGATGACTGAATTGCCGCTGTTCAGTGATCTCGAATAAAAAAGGAGGGGAAAAAAAGTGAAATTAAAAAAAGCTGCACAATACACACTACACTGGTTGCCATTGGGAAACTCTTGTATGGAGGGATGGACAATTCTGATCATTTTAAAATGAGTTTCAGTGTCCAGTGATGGCCAAAATGCTAAAGACACTTAATCAGAGAGTACATTTCACAGGTGAATTAAAAAAAAAACACCACTGATTTATAGTCATCATTCGGCCTGAAAATGGTCACATTTAAAAAGATACGGCATGTATTGTAACATTTGAGTAATCTGCTACTGTAGTACTAATGTTTCTGGTATATTATTGGGAGTTTCGTATCAAACATAATAAACCCTGCTTGAACATTGTTAGAACATATCACATATGTTATTAGTGTGGCCATTTGAACCAGTGATTTACTCACCAGAAGATGTGGCTGAGGAGCAGGGCTGCGTAGTCCCTGAGGGTCCAGTGGTCGTTGAGCGGGTTGATGGAGGCAGCCAGCGGCTCCAGGATGCAGTACATGACACTGGAGACCAGGCTGCGCACGTACGAGCCAAGGTACAGGTAGGGGTTCTGCACCAGGCTCTTCACCATGTGGAGGAGCCTGTTGAGCTGCTCCAGATCATGGCTTACCGACTTCACCTGGACAGAAACGGACACATAATCAAAACTTGGATAGGATATTTGGAAAAATATATTTTGCTCTTTTTTTCTTTTTACAGCTCACTCAGTTACTTTATATGCGTGTACTTAATGAAAATATGCTACGTTTTACATCTGAAATAATAAGAATAAATAGGACATTTTGTATAGTACGCATTTGTTTGGATTCTAACTTCTTTTAAGAGTGAAATATCTAGATGTTGGGACAACCTACCCCACTGATGACATAAACAAAGTATGGCAGGAGGGCAGCGATCTTGGAGTTGGACTGGAGGTCCAGCAGAGCCACCTGAAACGCACAGAAATCAAAGAAAAAAGTTAGATGTAGTACAACGTTTATCCAGACTGAACGTCTGCCTGTGTTCAGCAGCACGTTACCTTCATGAGGTGGGGGTCCTCTCCCAGGATGGCCCGCGTGATCTGCTGGTAGTACTTCAACAGGTCATCTGACAGAGTCTGCACCGCTGTGGGAACTGTGACAATTCAACAGTCATGTCCGACAACTGACGCACAAACACTGAGACGCTCCATCAGGGTTAAACTGATGAAGACTGTAAGACCAATTACACCGCAAAAATTAAAGATGATTATATATAAAAAAAAAATAATAATAAAAAAAAGGAGTTCAAATGTAACAACTTCCTCGATGTTTTGTGTTGCGCACAGCCTGCCAGTGACTCTGCAGTGTGTACACGGGTTATCTCGTCGGGTTTGTCATACAATTATGACACTAACTGGTCAATGTGAGGCAATCAAAAGTTGAAAAATGTTGAACTACACTGTGTTGCGTTCATGTGAACGTGCACAAGAGTGACATTTCACAAGCTTGAACACTGCGTATTGCTTCACAAGTAATGGATCTTTGCCCTTTTTATTAATTTCCTTGAAATGTAATTGAGAGGCCACATTGCCTACTCTGTTAAGCCTGTTAATCAAAATGTGGCTGCCGTCTTACCTGTCCCCTGAGGCTCCAAGTTGCCTTTCCCATCTAGGTAAGACACATTTACTGACAGGGGAAGAAAACAGGAGAAAATATTAGTAAAACATACCTCCTGATTCAAAGACTTTCTCAGCATCGAGGATACTTCTGTTCTGTCAATAGTTTGACAGTGTTGGGTCATACCTCGCACCAGGGTCTCAGCACAGCCCTTGGGAATGTTGGTGGCAAGAGCCAACTCAACCAGGTTGATGTCCCGATCCTCTATGAAGAAAAGCTCTCCTTCTTTTGCCGAGCGGAAAGGAAGAGCATCCTGGGCCCCAAAGCCACATACGGCCTGATGAACACAGAGATTCATGTTCACATCATACCAGACTGATTGTTCAGACATTATGTTAGAGACCAATGATGCGAGTGTTACAACATTCTCACCTCCACGTTGCTCCATCGCAGAGCTCTATTGAAGTCCTCCACTGTCAGCTTCCGCCTCTTGGCATGTCTCATGAACTGAGAGCTGCTCTGTGTGGGTCCGGAACAACAAACAAACAATAATACATGTTAGTTAATGATGAGATAGATATGTGTATGTATGTGTGTATACTTCCTAATGTAAGCAACTGATGAAGCTTAGGCTTTAAAGTGATACTCCACCCAACATGTATCTTTTGAGTATGAGACAAGACCTTCTAAATGGGATGATTGCCTCATCCTCAAAACGTAGATTTTTACACTTTAATGTCATCCGTCCGTGCACCCAGGGTACATTCACCTGCGTTGCCTCCCTGAGCCGGTAACACACGTCCTCAGCCAGCAGAGTGGCCACATCGTCGCCGAGCTCCACGCCTGCACTCTCGGCCATGAGTTTGACAGAGTCCCGGGAAACCTCGGCGAAGCGGCGCTCCTCCCGGTCCGCCATGCTAACGGCGACCACTCAGAAACTGGCAAGGAAAAGCACCTTACGTTAACACTTGCTGCTACCTGTAGCCGGTTATAAAGGCGTTTTGCATCTTCCTATACACGAGGACAGCGTGGAGGGCGACAGGTCTTTCAGAAGTTCAGGGGCTGCGTACAACAACACTACTACAGCTGGTGTTTAAAAGTTTAGATTTAGAAGAATATATTAAAATTGAGTCGTGCTTGGTGAATCAGCTTTATCCCGAATTTACAGAAGAACATATCCGATTCGTTGCAGGGCTTGACTTTTGGTGAATCCGTTATGTATTAGTGACAATAAGACAAACCTTTTCAATTGCCACCTTTTCAATGGGAACTGGTATACAATTATCTGGGGTCTCTCCAGCATGCTAACAAAATGAAATCTGGGTTCCGACTATCAGCTGGAACAAACAACGTAAAAGTGACTATTCTGATAATGATAATTTTAAGTTATTGTGACGCAAAAACACCTTCTATGTTGTATGTATAAAAAGTATGTTACTGCATTATTTACGTTAGGGCAAAACAAAATACAGTGTGAGGCAACCAAATAACGTTACTAGCCTGAGCCATTACCGGTTGTAGCTAGCTACAATTACATAAGATGCTAATGGCGAAAGTTAGCTGTTTCAGGACAGAGAAAACGCAATGCAAAATATTTAATATTTTAACCAGACTTTACCTCCTTAGCTAGAACGGCTGACGGCTGAGTATCATCCGAGGTAAAGTTTTACATCAGCGTAGCTATTATTACCACTAAACGCTCCATTAACAGTGTCAAGTTAGTAAGCATAAGAAAAGGGAACATCCGTCAAACCCTTCTAAATAAAGCAAAACTAGAGAGCCCTTTCTGTCCATTTTTGAATAATATAATATATATGGATGTACTATGGATAAGTCTGTAAAGCTTCAAAATGGATTTTTAGAAAAGGCTTAATTTAAGAAGTGAATGAATTTGAATATAAAAGTACAACTTCCGGTATGATTATAGCTAACTTGACTCTGCTAGGGCTAGATGTTGACATTTTCCGTATACTAGTGACGCGCCAGGGGTTGAAGGCCTGCGATTGGTCGATTGGAAAGCATTGGGAGCCAAAGATTGGTTAATTGAATACCAGTCAGAAACAGGCGCCTGGTCCTCTTGAATTGAGGGACTGTCATGAGTCTACTGAAAACTTCACATAAGAGGAAAAAAAGTGAAATGCCAGAAATTGTTGACTCCATTTAAAATGTCCCAAGCATGACCCTGGCATCTTATTTTCCAAAATGAATGTGCTTCTGCAACAGTCTTGCACTTCTGGTTTCAGACTTTCTACCTGATGTTGGGACCTAGCTGCAGGGATTTGGTCCCACAGAGGTGTAAAGAAAGTCTTTGCAATGAATGAAATTACTGCAGTAGCACCCATGCGATTTGTCCATTAGACGTGTCCATACTCGTGCCCTGATTTTAGAAGGTGCTGCAGTATGCCTGTGTCCTACACCCACGCTATATGCATAAATACATTTAAAACAATGAATCTATATTCCCATTTAAAAAAAAAAAATCAAACAAATGCTTTACATGGCTGTGCAGGCCAGTAACATTCTTTCAAACAAAACTGGGAAGAATGACTTCACAGAACCAATTTCATGCACAGGGGCAGAGTCATGTTTAAACGAAGCCTAAACACTGCACCTGAAATATTTTATGTCAAGTTAAGATTTCCTGTAAATTTTACTGAGGGGCCCATTACTGCCAAAAATATAAGGCATCTAGTCACTTAACATTTACTGTAGCCATAAGTCAGTCACTTTGTGACCTTGATGCACAAGCAAACCAGCACAGTATTAAGTAAAACAATAGTCAACATGAAGGTTAGATTAAAAGTTTTTATTCATGAGTCGAGTCAGACATTTCATTTACCCAGTTCATTAATAAAGTATTTACAATAGTTTAAAAAAAAAAAAACACTCAAAAAGCAGCAACTGTAGTATTTCCAGAGACTACTGGATCTGAAATGCAACAGTTCAAGGCCTGCCTAAACAAGCTCTTAAGTCAAACAACCTACATTTAAAAATTATATATAAAAAGACACACCCTAGTGAAAAGGGGAGGATTTAAAA
>CALSBV010012180.1:1141076-1156798 GCA_943590825.1 Bovichtus diacanthus | reverse complement strand
AGCGCTTGGTGTTCAGTGCTGGTTTGTAACTATGACCTCATCCAGTTAGAGCACCCTGTTGTCCCAGATCTCCTGGGCCTTGCGGGTCTCCAGCTGCTGTAGGCGGATGGCCAGTGGAAGCAGCAGGTCACTTAGGTGCTGACTGGAGAAGGGGAACGCGTTTTGGGCTGTGGCTTCTGCAAGCGGAGTGGTGAGAGGGGAGGCTGATGGAGGAGAAGAGGAGGTGGAAGGGATTGTTGAGACAGTGTAGAGGGAGGTGGGGGAAGCTAAACCTGAACTGCCAGGGGACAGCCGAGAGTAGAAGGATCCTCGTTGGGTCTGCTCGGAGCTTCTGATCTTGCTTGGGAGGCCATGCTGGAAGCGGCAGCGTGTGCCGTACAGGCAGAAACCAAAGGAGCTGAAGGTGTGGCACAAAGCTCCACGAGGCTTCCACTCCTTGGTTTGTGGGTGGAGCTGGGGGCTAGAAACAGGCAGAGTCTTCTCCTCAACATCAGGCAACTCCAAACCACTGCAGACATCCTGGACATGCAGGAAGTTACAGCGGGTGCCGAAGGGACAAACACCAAAGGAGCGGAAGGTACGACAGGGGACATTCCTGCGGCGGCGCAAGGCAGGGCGCTGCTCAGCGGAGTTGTGGACAAACAGGCAGCGGCTGCTGTAGTAACAGTAGCCAGTTGTGTAGAAGCTGCGACACAACTCAGTCTTGTACTTTGGGTGGCGGAAGGGAACGTGGAGCTCATGGAGGCCATGGGCGAACTGGCAGAGCTCAGCGTACTTGCAAAAACCAGTAGACGAGTAGCTGGTGCAGAGCTCAGTCTTGTAGCGGGTGGAGGAGACCCAAGGGATGAGGGGAGGGGAAGCGGAATCTACCAGGGGGAGCAGGGCCTTAGCCAGGGAGAGCCCTTCCTCACTACAATCTTCAGCAGACGCCTCACTGGACAGCAGGTTGTCCACCAGCTCTTCGTCTTGGTAAGAAGGCAGGAACAAGTCGTCACTAATGGTCTGAGGGGGAGAAAAATAGTTCAGCATTTGAGCATGGTATACAAAGTCCTGCCTCGAGCTTCCTGCTGGCATTTGTTCCACAAGCTTCTTTATCATGTAGACGTAGTGGCGGTTTACAGTCCATGCTCAGTGAGAGTCTACTACATGGTCAAATTTCAGGAGAAAACTTCATAGCCTTAATCTACTGCCCTTTTAGACAACCATTTTATTATTGTCCAAATTGTGCATGTGAAGTTAGCTCACGCCCCCAAATTACACAATGGACCATACAGTGTGTCCATGGCCTGTACACACTGTCAGTCAACAATCACACAATGCAATAGGTCAGAAAGAGGATTCACAAGAGTCCAAAATGTAGTCACTATAGAGCAATTTACTGAGGGTCTTATTATATTAGGGAGTGAAAAGAGTTTGACACAGCTCTGAGGCTACGTCCAGGCTAGCCTCTGTAACTCACTCATACTAGTTTGTTTAAAATCGTGGTTTTGTGAAGGTTGCTCGGGTTTAATAGCCATGTCAAGAAATGAGTACAGGACTCAGGTTCAGCGTTTAAAACAACTACAGCGCCTGTGAGTTTTACCAGCACAGCAGAATGCAAATTACACAATATACTGTTGGTTTCTTCTTTTTATATCTACAGTGAGGCCGCATGAACGATGCATTCTCATTTATATAAATCAATTCCGCTATAGAAATCCCTTATAACAAATTCCCAGATCATAAGTCGACAAGTCTACCAACCTAAAAAAAAAATAAAAAATTACCCAATTATGTCAACGTCATACAAATACCTACACAGTACAAATGGAATAACCCACGCTGTGAATAGATGCTCATATTGTAATGAAGCTACTTTAATATTTCACCAACTGTGCTGCAACAAAAAAAAATAAAAAGTCATATTTAAGATGAATAAAAGACAGCATTGTCTTGTTTTGACTTACCTCGAACATGGCTGCAGACAGATGGAGTTGCTTGTAAGGATTTCGGAGATGAACCGTGGCAGAAAAGAGCCTCTTAACCGGTCTTTAAAAAAAATGGGGGTAGAAAAGGAAAAAAAAGGCCTGTGTTGGTTAATAGAATGGCATGGCACTCCTGCTCTGTTGTGGAGTCACAAGCAAAGAATGAGTGCTCTCCGCTTGTCTTTTAAACCGGCTTCTCACATCCCGCCTTCCACTTAAAATCAGCATCAGGTGTGTGCTCGAGCTCAACGTCACAAGCGTGTCTCGAGCGACCAATCACGTCCAGGTGCGGGGCACGTGCTGGATGACGGACCAATCTGGTGAGCAGCAGTGATAATGTCAGCGTCACGGTACATTAATGTCCATGTGATTTTTGCATAAATCTGAATCCAATGAGTGTGTATGCATTTATGATAGAAATAAAGTGCTGTATTAGTGACGCCACAAGTAGGTTATTACTTATTTCACATGTTATTGTTTTGTGAATTGTATTCATTGTTTTTTTTTAAAAATATATATTCTTTAGTGACCTTCAGAGTGAAATACCTAATTAGTTTATCACAGGACAATCAACATCCTCAGTGAATACACAGTTAAAAGTGAGTGCCTCAGATTCATTTCAGGTTTGTCGAATTTAACACCTCCGTCGGAAGAGGTTCAGACAAATCTTCTAATTAAAAGCCGTCTGATAGGAACACAGCCGTTTACAAATAGACCAATGTTTCCTTTAGCCATCTTAATCTTTATTTAAACTTTTTTTTATTTTTTAAATCAGGCCCAAAGCAGGAACCCTTTGAATATGCTTACATCATGGACTTCCAGTAGAAACACGCAATAATTATTAAGTAGTCACCACATTCACTGTTCAAAGTTTTATTGAGATTTGGACATTAACTTGGTGTTCTTCTGTAATTAGTTTGGACTCGTTTCCTTGCCAAAATATTCACACATCTTTCTGTCAGACTGCACCACATTTCCCTCCAGGTCAAGTTGCTCTCCTGCCCAGCTGTCATGTGAGTTTTTCCAACAACTGGAGAATCCCCCATCTCAACCGGGAATCCTGTTGCTCCCTCGGACTGTGATCAACTCAGTTTTTAATGGCATTCCTCTAATCTCCTTCAAAGTTGTGAAATAAAACATGAAAAAGTTCTAGTGCTGTGAACACTTTCTCAACTGTAGGGAGACTAATGTTAAACCAGAATGGTGAACTGTAGAAGTTATAGTGATAATACTAAAAATGAGTTGCACAAATCAGTATATTTATGTGCCACTCATAGTGACGACTCCATAGAGAATTACCACCAATTCTACAGTTCTCTCAGCCTTACAGTAACTTTTAGCTCATCGTTTTGGTTTTCTCCAGTCAAAAAGTTTTACATTTTTACATTAAATTTATCAAAAGTGTGTATGGAAACAAACAAGGCATGCATAATAACATAGTTAAAGGTGGCATATGTTACCCATTACTTACAATTTAATACTATTTTACTGCAGCTGTACAAAAAAATGTCCTCAATAAAAAAACTGTAAAAAAAAAAAAAAGTTAAGTCTAAAATGAGCAGAAATGTTATTTCAATTAGGAAGTATTTAATCAAAGAATAACCAAACAAGACAAATAAACTGACAAGCATTTATGTTTACTTTCTGTAGTTGGCAGATTTCGATACGGCAAGAGACATTTCATTTGGTAACAAAGACGTATATTTGATACCCAGCCCTGTCGAGGACATGAGCTCAGTTTCCTCTATTGTAGCAATCTGGTGAACACAGTTGAGAAAGAGCCCATGACTGACCACGAAGAAAAAAAAATTCTTTATTTCTTTTCTTATCAAGATACATTAAAGGATACAGAGACATCGGAATAAAAAACACTTGAGAAAAAG
Organism: Bovichtus diacanthus; assembly: GCA_943590825.1. Taxonomy (NCBI): domain Eukaryota; kingdom Metazoa; phylum Chordata; class Actinopteri; order Perciformes; family Bovichtidae; genus Bovichtus; species Bovichtus diacanthus. The sequence continues at coordinate 1,152,951 of CALSBV010012180.1, read as the reverse complement.
TTTCAGTTGTAGCATGTTTGTCTCTCCATCATACAAAAATCAGCACCCTGTCCCTTTTGAATGTCGCCCCTGGTTCAAATGACCACCCCACCCACCCTATGAAGGAGAGCAATGTTTCACATGTACAGTAGCCTATTAGAGCCATCTCCACAATAATGGAGCAGAATTACACACTTTAGATGTAAAAAAGTTTAAAATATGCCAGTTTTCCACTTGTCTTTACACAGATTAGTATTTGCTACAAACTCAACACTTCAAATTTCTTTTTTTTTTGAGAAATATTACAAAGCCCACATTGGGACCAAACTTGCTTATAAAAACCAGTGGAAGCCCTCACTGCTGTGGGGAATTCACAGGAATTATAATCATCCAATTAACAACTTGCTTTCACTACTCACTCTTTCATAACGATACAAACAGGGGGAAACAAAAAAACAAAAAAGGAAATGAAAGCACGTCGAGACAGCTGAAGATTCCTTTCACATTGTTATCATACCCAATCACAATCAAAAACATCATTCTGTTCTGCATCATCAAGATATTTACAGAAGATCAAGGCCATATAAAAAAAAAAATTAAAAAATTAAAAAAAAGTTCTGAATGAATTCATATTTGGAGAAAAAGTACAACTTTAATCTCAGACTCTTTTTGCATCTTTTAACATTATTTCAGAACTTCACGCTTGGCCCTAATTGTCTTCTGTACATTTACATATTGCTGCTTTTTTCAACAGACTTTTATCAACTGACCAATAACATATTTGCATCAGTTTCCTTCACACCAACCAAACGGTACATTGTCAGAAATGCTGTGGTTTTTATCTACTATGACCCCAAGATTAAAAGCGTCCACTCACAATGGAGAATGTCAAGCTTTTTTTTTTTTTTGTGCACATTATAGCTTCCTTTTGGGTTTTTGCAGACTCGAACATAGTACCTCAAAGCCAAATGTGTTCTCTCATCATGGCAAGTCACACAGTAACTCCAAAATCCATGGTGACCACAATCATTAAATTTTCCTCCATCACTATACATGAACCCCTCCTACACTGTAAACCTACAGACTTCTTTGAGCTATGATCCCCTCCCCTTTGATTCCAGGCAGCCTGTTCAAATGTATTGGTGTGAGGTCAAGAGACCAGGAGCCAGGGAACTTTGCTCTTCAAACCGGCTAAAAGTGGCTATAAAAGCACACAAAATCGAGTGACGGGAGACAAAAGACTAAATGAGGCTCGACTGCAAAAGCAACCCTTGTTCAATTATTATTGTTAGTATTTTTTTAATTTTTTTTTTTTAATGGCTACAGTGATGCCTGGCGAGACGGTATGGAGGGATAATTAAAAACAAAACTATTAAGTGAGCACAAAACCTATTTGAGTGAAAGTCAGGATTAAGGAGTTAAATCAGTATTCGTAAGCTGTAAATCAGGTGCATTTTTCCATCTGTTTGGTGATTATCAACAATTTAAAGTCAACATGATTTGTCATAGTGAAATTAATATCTGGGTTTTGGGCTATTGGTCGGTCAAAATGCGAAATTTCCCCCTCAGGCTTTGGAGAATTGTGGCAATTTAAAGCATTTTTATTTATTAAGAAGATTATCAGCAGATTTGTTTATGATGACAGTAATGTTTATGCAGCCCAGTAACTGATATTAAATGACATTCTATTGTCACTTAGTCTACACTTTTGTGCCGTCTCTGGTCTGCGCACACATAAAATTCGACTTTCACACACCTCCAGTTGTTTTGTGCTCACTCAGTATTTTTTGACACTGAGGGACTGAGGCTGATGATGGGAAGAGTTACAGACTCCGAGAGGCTGCGTCATCATGTCTCCACAACTTTATCAATGAACATGAGCACAGTCATTGAGTTGCAATTAACAGCCAGTAAGATGTTTCCCTGCTGAAATGGAGAAGCGGAGTGTGTGAGTGAAATTTTTCTAATTAAAATCAGACCTTCGGCTAGCTACAGCTGTCCCACGCAGTCTCCCATTTCCACCTCCCCACTCCTCACATACTGTGGGTGTCACCCCTTAAATGGTGCATATATTTACACGACGATAGAGACGTGGAGGAAAAACAAAGTGTGCTTTATCACCATTGTTTCAGGATGAGAAATATCTTGATTTAAATTACACATTTAAAAAAGAAAACAGGCGGCATTGAAAAGGGGAGCAAAATAATTTCTGGTTCTGGAATAAAATACTACAAAGCCCAAGGTGTTGTGAGTGTCAGTGTGTGTTTCATGTTATGAAATGTACAGTCATCTAAGTGCTGCGCGCGTGCGTGTGTGCGTGCGTGTGTGTGTGTCTGTCTGTCTGTGTTTTGGACACATCAACTTTTGGGAAGTTACAGAGGACGAAAGAAAAATGACACTGGAAAGAGGGAAGATAAAAGACTACTGGTATGGCGTACTGTGCTGCCTGTTAAGTGTCGGCCTGAGCACAGACCCTCCCCAACTCCCACCCGATCCCCATGTCCTGTTAAAAGACCCCCCTCTGACTCGCTCCTTCAGTCCTCCAGGACGATGGGTTCGCTGGTGCTGGAGGGGAGCAGGGGCATGGCCAGGGAGCGGGGGGGTGGCGGCAGTTTGATCCGGACCAGGAGATGAGGTTTCCTCGCTGCCCGACGCATCTCTGACTGGGTCAGATGTTTCCTCAGAGCCCTGGTTGAAAGAGAACACCAGAATATCATTTACAAGGCCTATTCTGCTCCAGTTCTTTGTCAACAGCAGCAGCCTCACTCCTTCTGCTCTTACCTTTTAAAATAAAAGCTCTCGACGTAAACACTTTAATCACTTCGCGAACAGGCAACTCTACCAAATGGCTTCCAGTGCTGCTCATACTTATCTCTGCAAAGATTTAACCTCTTATAAACATACAGTGTGACATGTAATGGAGAGATGTGAACATGTAAAGAGCTGATCTTAATTAAGAGTTTCGTGCTGGTTGGATATTAAAGTGTATAAACACACTATGGTACAATTTCTTTTAAATAAAAAAAACAAAGAATTTTAAGTTCCATGTTCTATCATTGCAAATTCCATTGCTTTTACTGATGTGTTAGGTTTTTGCCGTGGTACCATTTCAGTATCGGAATAGAGATATCTAGGCAGGTATCGTACCGAAGTCACAATTTTAGTTTTGTGATAACACTATCCCCAACTGTCAATGCTTGTTCCTTACTCTGACCAACAGAAAGTGAATTAATAACAAAATATACAAGCTTCTTAAGAGTACATAATAGCTGATATTTGTGGTGGAACCTTGAACCTTCCTCGCCTTACTTTACTACCATACTGCTTTATCATAAAGATTATAGGATTTGAATGAGATGACTAAAAACAGTGAGATGTACCTGGTGTCCTTCGTAGCCACGAACACCACAGGGTTGGGTGCCTCCCCCTGGCTGACCTTCTGCCGCTTGATGACCGACTGAGAGGTGGTCCTCATACCTGAAGTGTACGGCCTCCCATTGGCTGGGTAGGGCACCCCTGCAGCCTGTGAACCAATGAAAGACAAGGATAGTGAATCAACCATGTTGTGTTACTTAAAAAGGCAAACAGCGATATGTCGAAGATGTAATTTCGGAAAATGTGCTTTTTTTTTTTTTTTTTAAAGGCTGAAAAGAGGGGGTGGGGGGTGGAACATTTTAGGGAAGCCACTTGGCCTGTTTCTGTGTTAGAAAAATTATATTTTGGCATGTGGACGAGGCGTCACGTTGGCCGCTCCTCATTTGCATAAAGTTGAGGTCTAGGCTACTTTATGCAAATCAGGGGAGTCCAGTGCAACTCGCTGCTTCTGGAAACTCCCAAAACACCTCTATCTAAAAACAAAGACAGATTCAGCAACAGCATGGCTCATTTCTAGCCTCAAATGTTATAGAAAGACATTTCATAGAACTACAGTATGTTCGTAATACGAGAGTCGGGGGAGGGAATTCTTGCACCCTGTTGTTTACTTGCACAGTACATGGTGTGCGTGTGTGTAGTACTAACGCTTTCGAAGCCTCTCTTTCCCAGCAGGCTTTGGCCCACACGGGGCTGGCTGGCCTGATTCCTGTTGATGGGTGTCGGGGGTCCTCTGGACGCCTTCAGTTTCAGAGGAGCTGAAATGGCTGCGGAGACACAACAACACTCAATCAATCTGGAAAAGGTGAATTCAGACTTGCTGAGAGGGGAGGGTCACATGACATGTTCTTACCTAATTCCTTCACGATGTTGGCCAGTGACTGTCGTGGCACCAACTTAGTCTTTAGAGGAGTTTTTGTGGCTTTGGGCAGCCTGGTTATACCTGAAGAAATAAATCAATAATTTCAACAAATGTGGTTTACATTAATGTTCTTATTTAACCTGCTAATGTACAAAGTACATTTAAAAGCATTAGTTCATATAATGAGTATGTGATACAAACTGAACACCCTAAATCTTGACAGGTCTTTACAGAGTCATTTACATATGATGGTCGCACATAAAATCACGTATAACCTAATTAATAACACGCATTATTCAGGGGACTAAAGTGAGTATTTTGTGGATATGTGTTCATACACTCAGCCTTGACAGCATTCGCGTTGATGGAGGCGTAGGGCCGCCGTGCAGCGCGGCGAGGCTGCAGGATGTCCTCGCACACTCGCCGGGCGATGCGGGTCAGCTTGGTGGTCTGCAGGATGAATGTCTGGCGGTTCTTGGCCAGCAGCTTGGCTCGACCCTCGTTGCGGGTGAACGGCGACATGCCTTGGACCTCCTGGCGTGTCATATGACCGCGGGGGCCTGCCTCCTGGACGGGGGAGGAAAAAGGAAAACCATGAGGACGCAACTCACAAAAAAAAAACACAATGTTTGAACAGCTCGTTTCTGCATCATAACTCACTTCCACTGTTAAAACATTACTTAAGGTTAGATGAGAATGTAAGGAAGGAGACTTACAGAGCCAGTTCTAGCAGCGCCCTCTAGCTGTGTGGGGGTTTTCAGGCCTCCATACTTCTTCCAGTAGATCCAGCAGGAGGCGCACAGCCTGCACTGCATGTTGGGAGGCCCCCAGGCGTACCACTGAGGAGACTGGGCCGCTGCGTTGGTGAAGGGAGAATCAGTTAGTGTCATCTCAACAGGCTTATACTACTTCTGGACTCAGCAGATTACACTCAGTCACTGACAGCAGTCAGCCAAAATGAGCTTTTCCACATTTGCTCACATCTTGCTGGGAGTTGTAGTGTTTTAAAGATGGAGTCTGGAATGAAACAAAAGTCTGCAGGGTCATTGTTTGGTCCGAAAATGAATACAGGCTGTGCTATCAAAGTCGATACAGACAGTGAATAGGAATTTGCGATGTAAATTCAATTTAATCCAGATAAATCTTATTTTCTCTTCTGTTTTATGCCTTTAATTGTCATTCGTCTGTGCTTTTTCCCCCCTTAGAAATCGCCACGTATCAGCTCACTTGATTAAACATGTGATCTTATAACCTTATACCACATACAGACCCGACACAGTGACACGAGTCAAACTTGTATCAGGTCAATCTGTATGGGTCAACGCACATCAGCAGTACCATCACGTAGAAATTAATTTAATGACATCATTTAACCGAGTCATCAAATACAGCGCGAAAGAGGAAAGAAGGAAACAAGGGGAGCGAGAAAATACGCAAATGTGCTCAAGAGAGTGAGATTTATGTATATACATAGGATCTCCGGGTATTATTCAGCTCACTTGCAACTACAAGTGATGATTTAGATGCGTCATTACAGTATTTAATTTGACATTCAAAGGTCTTTTATGTTGATCAATATCAAAAATGTAAATTACTTCCCGCGTGATTACTAAAGTATCTAAATAATTAAAGCTAATGTAATTAAGAAAACCTCTGGAAGAGCCAGGATATAAAACGGTTATCAAACATACTGCAAATGTTTTTGTTTTAAGTGTGCACAATGCTATGTGAATCTTCTTGCAGTAATACGGACACTACACAAAATGATGAATGTGAAATTAATGGGTTTTCAGAATAAAAAACAAAAACAAACAATAAAAGGTGAAATAGTCCCGTCAAGTGTAAGTTCATCTTATTCATCCAGGCAGCACAGCGTCAAGACAAAAAAGTATTATCCTCTGGACTGAAACTTTAAGTGTTGCCTCTCAGACAGTGTTTAAGGACTGTAAGCAACGTTTCACATAAGTGCTGAAAATCTGGTATCATATGAGCAATGATCCCGGGATCAGTGCGGTGCTAAGAAAACAAAACAAAATCTGGAGTAAAATGTTTCTCTAAAACCTCTTCTCCTGTCGGCAACTCACAGAAACGGTCCCCATCAAATCCTTCCTTCAGAGAGTGTGCGTGTGTGTGTGTGTGTGTGTGTACTTACTGTGGCAGCTCTCACAGCTGAGTCCTTTCTGAAAGCCTGCTGCCCCGTTCATACCAGGCTTGCTGCCTGGCACCATGATCTGGTTGGGGTTGGGCTTGGTGCTGGTGAGAGGAGGAGAGAAAAGACTTATTCTGACAGAAGTTCTAACTCAAGGAAGGTACTTAGTGCAGCAGGTAACAGGGATACTCACTAGGTGGGGATGTACACCTGCTTCAGCTTGCTGTCTGCCTCTGCTGCCTTTAGTCGTTTCTGAAAGAGAAAATGGGAAATTGGTGTGTGGTAAAAAAAGCAACTCGAACCCAAATCCAAACAGTGCTTTTTGGTATTTTTGTGGACCTACCTGTTGGATGTAGCGGTCGGTAGTCTTCCACATGTAGTAGAACTGGACCACACTGGCTAGAGACTTCCAGGGAAGCTGAGGGAGAGGAACAAACGGAATAGTTAAACTTCACATCACACTGAAGTTTACAACGTTTAAAATGTGTGAATGAACAGTGAATACCTGAAATTACATCAACATTACTAACTAATCAAGCTTCCACACACGCACACTGTATAAAGACTGACAGAGACAGCAGAGAAGAGCTTACAAAGTCCTGCCGGATGTCATTGAAGTCTTTGCCGTATTTCTCCAGAGCCTCCTCGAACAGCATGGCCTCTGAGGCGCTCCACTCCTCCATCTCGTCGCGACAGAGCACCGGACCGCCCTGAGGAACCAGGGTGGACATGGCTTTGGCCAGGTCATAGCTGTTCTTCTGCAACGTGTCCATAGCATGGAACTGAGAGCGGAGAGAAGGTAGAGTGAATTGAACGTGGGTTATTTTTGGAGAATTTGTACACATTGCTATAGACTGATATGACAAAACTTATTATATTTTTTTTGCTGTACTACCCAGCCGTCAGCACAAGACTAGCTAATAATTCAGGATGCAACTTGGCTCACATTGTACTGCTGGAAATTACAATTACGGAAATTCTCTACAGCAAAAATAAGTGAAGCGTGAAGCAGGGACTTTTGGAGTCTTTAGGGGATCTGGGGCACATGAGCAGTTTGCTGGTTGGTAATCAAACCTTACAATGTATATTTACACAGTAAACTGTACTGTTGTGTACGAACAAGAAATTATACAAGACGTCTGCCATCGGAATAATGAATTCAAATTTCAGTGAAGTTTGTTTTTCATGACACATTTGGGCCTAATTGGTTATATCAATATAGTACACACAGACACAGACACACACCAGTGTGATGTCTCTGGAGGCTGCAGCTGCACTCATATGAAGGCTGGGCTGGCGGATGGAGCTGCTGCAGTCCAGGGCCCGAGCAAAAGTCCCCACAGCTCTGGAAAAAATAAAAATAAATACTGGTTACTAGGGCCGGGTGATTGATCAAATTTGATTTTCAATAACGATTTTGTCCTCCCACACTTGTAAAAACAAGATAAAACGACACATTCCATATCCCCTATAATTGTACAGGCCTAGTGGGCTGCCACTGTTAAATGAACAATTAAAAAAATATTAATGAATGCACATTTCCAAAGTCAGTGAGTAATCGTGTTAATTATTTGTGATCTCCATATTGACCAAAAATAATTTTGGTTTTGGTTAAGGATTATGATTCATGCCATAATCAAGCAGCCTTCCTGGTCACTTACACTGATCCATCTGTTCTACATTTCCAATAGGGAAATATTAGCACCGTTTATGAGGCAATGAGTGTAGTGCTGAATGTTCATAAAATGAACACTAGATGGAGTCTTTGGCTCATGGGCAAATTTATGGGCAGCAGGATGATTCCCTCCAAAATCAAACTGACCATAAATTTCCTTTAAAAGACAAAAAAAAAAAAAAAGAAACTGCTGCACCTCCAAACACCATTGTAGTACCACCATTGCACTGCTAAACTACAGAGTTAAATGCATACTTGTCATACAAAATGTGTATATACCCTTAATTGAAATTAATACCTCCAATACGTCCAGGGCAGACCATTGCATGACGTCAGTCACTGGTATTCTGCTGACCTCAGTCTCTACACTTTTACTATTCTATCTTAAGCTCCTGCTAACAACGGATGTAACATGTATGAACCATAAAAAAAAATATTTATTTCCCCATGAGATTATCAAACTTGTTGCCAATTCACACATTTCCTCTAGAAAAGCTGTTCTGTGGATGGCAGAGTCAGAAGTCGTCATGGCAACAGGATTTAGCGATGATGATGCAACTGAGTGACAGATGGCAGGGGAGCGTTACCTTGCCACCACCAGGAACTGGTCGATCTGTGGGTCTTTGAGCTGGTTGTTGGGGTCCCACACCTTGGTCTCCAGCTTCTCCTGGATCCGGTTGTCTGATTCACCTGGGACGAAGAGGAACAGCTCAACTTGGGAAGGTGAACCTTTTACTATTTCTGTGCTTTTTCTTTTTTTTTTTTCCCAGGAGGAAACAGCTTAAGTAGTGACTGAATATCTCCAACTTTAAAATGTGTCGCTCACCCTCAGCTAGCTTGTCAGGGATCTCTGCCTGGTACTTAGACCCCACCCGGATCTCGCCCTGGTCCGCCAGTAGGGTCTTCTGGACAGGGTCGAACACCAACGAGTAGAAGAAACAGTCCTGGACAGAGCACACAGAAAAAGAAATGTGAAAAAAAAAAAATAATAATAATAATTTAAATAAAAAATGCGCTAATGACAAAAGAAAAGATGGCGTCTTACCTCTTTCTCCAGGTAGCCGGCCAAGACGTCCGTTTCATTCAGCAGGGTGACGTTACATTTCCCCCTGGGGAGACCGAGAAGAACAAATAAATGTTAAATACAAAGACTTGCACTACTATAACACCACAGCCAATAAGAATAAGCCTTGTTAACAAACAAACAAGTATTCGCATGCAGCACGGGAGTACAAAATTGCCACAATGTCATGACAGCTTACTGTAGATATTGACATGTTCAGTATTTAAACAGTAAATGTATTGGTTTCCAGCATTTTATTCCCTTTATTTCTAGAGGCAAATGTGTATGTGGCACTCATCCTTGCATTTCCAATCTCTTTTTTTTTTTTTAACAACTTTAAAAACCAAACAAACATACAAGGTCTAACATTGGTGATCCAAAGAGCAAATTTGCAGAGTTGAGATGTTTGTTATGACTTAAGACCCGTTATCTTGAGTGCGGCTCAATACTCAATTTTCATGACCGTTTCTGAGACATCCAATGTGATTATGTTCATTTGCATCACACGTGTCTTTTTATTGATTAAAGACAGATGCATATTTAAATGCAGGGATAAAAAAATATATATATATGTTTTTTGTTTTTTTAAAATCTTAATTAATTCCTTTCGGGCAACTTAAAAAAACGGGTGTTAAAAAAACAGTGAAGTGCCCAGAGTGCAAGAAGATATCCCAGCCTCTCAATACTAATAAACTGATCATGTATATGAAAATAATCACGTGAATAATATGGACATGTGTTGCTTTTGGTTCAATATAACAGTGGTGTTAGGAAGGAGGTGAAGGAGTCCTACGCCTGCAGGACTAAGTCCAATATGTGGTATATATGTGCCTTTCTGTCACTATAGTAGGACTTGGAAATTCATTCATCACAGCTGAAGAGGATGCGCAACAACTTTTTCTAAAAGGAAAAACAATGGCGTGGTCTGTGCAGAGACGGAACATATCGCTGCCTTAACAGCTGAGAATGGCTGCAGCGAGGACCAGTTAGTTCAGTCCCAACTGTGCATGGCAGGTGTCTGGATTCAAACTTAACTGCAGCACTGTCAGTAACTCATGGTAGTATACACTTACCGTATGTGAGTGGCAGGTAGAGATTCAAACTGTCGAGACAGGAAGAGTTCTCTGTGTTTGAGCTGGTGTTTCTGTTGTTCGGACGGTGTTGGCTGCTTCGACTCCTCCTCAAATTCTCCTACAACACAAATGCATCAGCACTGTTTTTTTTCTAATGACACGACAAACATACGTACACTGTGAAAAAAAAAGCGGACATACAGAATTCCAATACGTTCTGCTGGCTTCGACATCTAAAACACTAATCTGCAACCTTTGGGTCAGGACCCCCCAGGAAGAGTAAAAACATTTCTTACATTTTTTTTTTAGGTTGTTGTTTTTTTTAAATAAATAAAAATGTTAGAAAAATCATTCTCAGTGGCAGTTTGACCCTATTGTCAGTAGGTTAAATAAAGATATCAAGCAAACCAATGCCTTGGTAAACACAAACAATCTTCATTGAGAGGCCCCCTGGTGGCTGCTGGGCCCCAAACAGCTTCGTAGGTCATACGGCAGTCATTGCTGCGAGAAGGTCTGCTCGGCTTATTTTTTTAAATAAATGCGGCTCCTTCCGTCATTGTTTGTCAACCAAATATCTCCTTTTGATCTTTTTTGAATTAGTCTCTTTTGCGCTCTTTTCTCTCCCTCATCTCTCCCTCTCTCTACGACCATATTATAACTGTATCTTACACTGTACTGGTGGGGTGTGCTGAGGGCGAGTTCACCAGGACAAAAAGTTTACAGTAATTCGTTGTCAATTGTGAGCCTGCCTTTACCGGGTGTTCAGAACAAAAACAGCTCGGTGTTACAAAATTGGAAGGGGCCGCGTCGTTCGGGGTGTGTTGCTTCAGGTGTGGGTGAGACAACTTAAAATGATCCATGAAGTCCAGTTTGAGTAATAGATTTTTGACTCCAAAACTGGATTTTAGAACTCTGGAAAGTAATTACACTGAAAACATTTTTTTTACTCTATGTCAACAATTGTAAGTTGGTGTTGGACGATTTGGCAACATATTGAATGAGATGACAAATTTGTCTACTGTTAATGAAATTAATAAGGATTCCTTTTTGCCAAGCAGTACTGTTATCTGTTTGAACGCGACCTTATACCTGTTTATAGACACACTTTTATGTAATGCCCTGTTACTGTGTTTGTCCTCCGAGTTGATATCTTTTATTGCATTTGCTTCCTATTGCAGCAGTTAATATTTGTTAATCCTCTGTAAAGCACTTTGTAAAAGTTTAAAGGTCATCAAATGATCAGGTTAGAGAAAATTGGTCCTGTGTGCTCAATGATGGGAATACTTGAATTAGGACTACAATAAAGAAATGTAATTTTAACTGTGTTCTTGATCTTTGCCATCAGACATGGTTTTTATTGTAAAACAATGAGACTGTTTCACATGACCAAACCCATGTGACACCCTCGTTCCCAGCCAGTAAAATACATGAAAAAATTAAGCCATAGGCAGCCATGCGTGTGTGTGTGTGTGTGTGTGTTCGGCCACTAGATTGCGCATTCCTAATTTCAGGCGGGTGAGTAATTTGTTGCAAGCTGGAGGGGAGGGACTATATCGCTCCATCTCCGTGGACTCCGCCCCTGCACTCAGCCACAGGAAACCCTGTCAGTGAGGGCAAGGGAGAGAGAGACACTGATAGTGAGCGAGAGGGACGTTACCTTAAGCCACACCCCTTTTCTGTTAACCTCTCAACCCCCCCCCCC
>CALSBV010012180.1:1097314-1138288 GCA_943590825.1 Bovichtus diacanthus | reverse complement strand
GGGGGGGGCAGGCACCACATACTGACGTGATACTGCTGAAAATGATAGTTAGACATTATTATTATTATGTCTCACTAAATAAATAACTGCGGGATCATTTTACTGCCATACAATTTGATTAAGCAGTGTCTGCCTGCAAAACCTGAGGTGAAGCATGGTTAAACTTGAAACTGACGCTACGCGGCCGGTTTGAGGCAGGGCGTGTTGTATGTTGTTGATGGATCGTGGTTGTTACGGAGTGGAGGGTTTTGTCTCACAAGAGATTTTGGCAGAGTACAGACACCGGCTGCAAGCTGAAAATGTTGTACAGTGCTCCTTGCGAATGGGTAAGAGAAAGTAGAGACAAAAGATTCTTTAGTGTACGAGTTTCGCAAATGAGTGGATTTTCCAGCCTGGGTGTCAGAATTCTAATTATTTTTTCACATTCACCCAGACTAATTTCCACTCACACATGCAGGGAAATGCTCACACCAGGCTGTTTTAAAAGGAGAGCTGCTCCGCAACACTACAAGGCTAAGGTGGAGAACGTCGCCGCAGACCCCCCGCAGGGAGAGAGGGCGCTGCCAGCAGGGACATGGGAAGCGGCGAGCTGCGCATTTAAGCTCAAGGCTGGAGCCGTGAGCCACCTTCAACCCGAGCCTTTCCAAGCCGACCTACGATGACCGAGAGCGGGGGCTAGACAGCACCGAAGAGGATCCTCCCATACCGAGCAGCCACCTCGAATCCAGACAGATTTTCGCCAACTAATCTTGTGACGGCTAAAGGTTTTTTGTTCAATGCGTTTATGCTTTTCTTTGACAAAGTCGAGACTAAACTGTCCAGAGTATTAGTCGACTGAAAAAGGATGAAGCTGACCACATAATACTAAAACTAACATGGAATTTGGATCTCTATCCAAATCTAAAAATAGCTGTCAAAATGAAACTAATCAATACAACATGAATTTGTGTAATCTCAGTGTGAGCAAAGTAAGGCAGCATGTCTGTGTTAATTTAAGATCCAACAGTTATATAGTTAATAGTTATAATCACTTTTAAAGTAGCCTTTTTCAATACCATATTGACTTATATAAACAATATTATGACCACAATGTAATACCTAGCATGATTATAATTAACAAATGAAAGACTGCCTTCCCAATAACTATTCTTTTTCCAAACTAGCATACAGCACTGAGTCTTACACAAAAGTGATGATCTGACTTTAACCCCAGAAGAAGGCCTTGGTGCAATTTACAACATAACAGCTGAAGAGGTGCTTTGAGGCTTTTATGTGAAACACAATGGGGAACAGGTTCATTAAAGGCAGTGAGCCATATCATACCTGCTCTCACACTGTATAAAACAAAAGAGGAGCTGAGAGGAGGTTGGGGCTCTGTGGTTGCTACTCACTTGCATTGCTGTCAGCCAGGGTGTTGAGGTTGCCCGAGATGTCTCGCCTTCTGAACAGACACACCACCTTCGCCTCCACATTTCCATTGGCTGTCTGTAAGCGGAGAGTCAGTGGTTACAAGTCATGATAATGCACTGGTGAGATTCAACTCCTGTCAAAAGTCTGAGCCTGTGTGGTTACCACTCATTTATCTGCGCCTTCGACCGTGTTGAGATGGTTCAATTCACGTCTCATGCTAAGGGTTCATCAGAGGCCCTCACTAGGGCGCAGTAGAAGTAGTTATTTGAGCAAGCCCTTTCAAGCTTGCTGCGCCTAAAAGGGTTAGTCTTATTTTTGTAGCTTTGTCCATCATTTCTATCAGTTATAGTAACTTTATCCGCAAAGACTGACGATATCTGGAGACGCGCCAACTTTGCTACAACAGAGCTAGCAGAAAGAACATGAGCAGTCAGACGATCGGACTGATTGCGAACAAGCAAACAGTTAATCCAGATTATTTTAAACACTTTATTTGGAGGTACAACAGAGTGAAAATTAGTCATTTTTTAGAAACACTGCCATGTTACTAGAGCTCAGCTATCAACTTGAGTACAATAATATGATTACTAATGATGGCCAAAAGAAAAGAAGCATATTTTCACTAACCATCTATTGTAGGGCTTTCAATGTGAAGCAGCAACAGCTTTCTGAACTTCTGTCACCAATTTTAGTAACTGCTTAGTTTACACACTGCCGTTTGTAAAAATGGGTCTAAATAAAGAAGCTATTTTTGTTCATGGATAACTTTCAAAACACCACTGACTCAGTATTTCTGAAGCGTTCTACATATATTTCAGAAGTGGCAGACGAAAAAATTTATTGGCCGGTTGAAATGTTTAGTGAACAGCCCCAATGGTAGGTTAGAATCTTTTTTCATGTCAGTCCCTGAATACTGATGTTAAAATATGAGCGCGACCTGTCAAAACTTAATATTAAACTAACTTCAAAAAGATGCATACCGCATGGGGTCCCCAGCTGGTGATCTCAAAGTACCTTCCGTCTGCTGTTTTAGAGTGTTTGCTCTCTTCTGCTTGTGTGACGGGATGTTCCTCACACAGGCCAGTTTAGTTCGTAGATGACTGTGTATGTGGCCTTTGTTGTGTGATGTAGCACCTCTGCTCTTTTCTCTGAAGGTTAATCTGATCAAAACACTTCGACAATGCGGGAGTTGTTCCTTTTTATAGAAACCAATTTCTCATGATATGACAAATTTAAAATCACATTAAGATTTATACTGGCATTAAAGTGTTTCCCCTGTATGCATTAAACAACGCCACAGTGCTGCTGCTATATAAAAACCTCCTATCTCCTTTTAGGGGCTCAGCCAAGTCCACAGAAAGAGCACAAACTTTCTGTTGCCGGCGTTACACAGGTTAGAATCAGCCCGCTGTTACTCCCGGTGCGGCTGCACACTCCCCTCCGGGGATGCAGTCCTATGTAGGCGGGGAGGAGGATAACAATAACACGATTTGTTCGCTCGTCTCTGCCGCCCGGACACAAGCCAATATACAAACTATCAAAACGGAACGTTACACGGACCACACAGCCCCCAGTGCCACGGTAAACACACAGATATGTAAGCCCCATGTGAGGATTATAAGATAGCAGTGATATTTAGACCGGCTCTCAGAGTTTCAGCAATCTAATGAACTGACTGACAGGAGTAAAAAAATACATCGTAAATATATCAACACTAGAAGAGAGAGATATATAAATGTAGAATACAATACACAATATAAAGAATACACTATAATACAATAAAATAAATGACAAACTACTACCACTAAAATAGAAACAGGTTGACATTAACCTGTAGCCCACTAGTTAACTAGTTGGCTTTTTTAATAACTGATGGTTTTGATGATTGATGAATTCAGATTGTATGGTCCCAGTGGTAGGGGTGAAATACTGCCCCCTATTTTCCTTGTGAGCAGGTGGCTCAGAATTACACATTGAACCATTGACGTGATGCCATGGGTCCCAAAAAGACATTTTTCCCATTGATTTACATTGGGAAAGAGACGTCTGCTAATCAGTGTATAATTCTTTTTAAAAAGGTAAATCAACTTCCCAGTACAAATACTTGAATAGCCTTTATTCAAATCATTAGGTCCTAAAAGTTGTAAAATATACTAATTTATTTACTAAGTTATTTTCCCTCCTCATTCATGTGACTCAGCAGAGATCGGCCGAGGCTGTGCGGCTGGGAGTTTGAGGAAAATGCTAGTGCGTTTGCTTTATGGGCCCCATGGACGTGCAAGATCCGGGAAATTTTAAACTCGAAAGTCAAGCTATTTTGGCTTCATGCGCCACTGAGCAACATTCATAGCTGTATCAAGTTCTCTTTATACATCTATGGGCTCGGCTCGGCTCGGCACGGCACGGCACGCACGCACACTATGCGGAACAAGTTGATTTTATTCTTGTATGTTGCTTCATCAAGTCCTTTACTTTATGTATTCCATAATTAGACAGGACGACAGGCAAGTTTAGAGAGAGGTGAGAGGAGGACAGGAGACAAAATGAGGAGAGGCCGAGTAATTAGACATCTACAACTGTGTACCAATGTGTGTCTAAAGCATTTCTCCTGCCAGCGGATGCGCTAAATATCTTCCGAAGCGCAACATTAAGCTCGCGCACATCAGCCCCACTGCTGGAAAAAGCTCCTAGGGGAAACACTGTATTATCCTGAGGGCTATGTTATAGCACCCCCCTGGTCGTGGTGCTTCAGGTCTGAAAGATGATGAGGGGTTTCATTCTCCCTGGATTGACTGTGATCATAAGGAGAGGAAGCATCAACAGCCCACAGACAGAGCTTCCCTCCACATTCCAGCTCCAGAGCTGTCCACATTCTCGCTTACTATCCATTCATTGTGCTCAGCAGCCATTAGCACTCAGGACGATGCAGTCCTCCTGGTGCTCAGCACAAGCCCTTCAATGTAAGAGTGTTACATAAATGAGCTTAATCCTTTGACTGGGAAACAAGCCTGTGTCATATGCTGCTGTTGCTGCTGCTGCTGTTATAAAAGTGGCTCCTGTACCAGTGTCCTGTGATTACAGTAACTACGGTTTACGTTGATTATGACCAGGTGTGTGTGTGTGTGTGTACATTATGTTGACTGGAACCATATTTGAGGTGTCCCGATATACCATTTTAACACGCTGGTTGTTGTCTTTGGTATACGAGCGCAGCCTGCTAAGGGTATACAATAGGACAAAACAACATTGCAAGGTATTACAGAAAACAACTTTTAAATTAACATATGAGGTTGAAGGGAGATAGGAGAGATAACCAACCTTGTTAAGTTCTTCTATTCTACGGATCAGGTAAGGGTTGCTGGAGGAGTTCTCAAAGTACACATAATCTGGAAAAAGACAGAAAAAAAAAAGATTAAACTCATGTCGTGTTCACAGGGGAATATGTACAATGTATGACCATACCTCAAAAATAAATACAAAGTATAGTAATTATTCCTCTAAAAATACATTTTACATCGGCCCCAAACACGCATCAGACTTGTCCTCAGATAGTTCAGGTCAGACAGTTCTAACACAGTTCTGTGGCTGTAAGGGCTTTCCAGGCTGCAGTCTGACTTTATGTAACATGATCAATTTATTTGAAGTGTAAACTCAGGTTAGAGGTTAGGGTTAGAATCATATATACTGTAGGTAACTATTGCAGGGCGTTACCCAAAGCATGTAGCAGTGGCAGTACTCCACTTTCATGTTTCACTTGCACCACCATGTAACAATCCCCCCCCCCTTCTCCTGTCTCTGCCTGGTTTTGTTACCGGTAGTTTCACTTTTCTTCACAAACAATTTTCCATTCACATATATTTTCTACAAGTTAGGAATTTGAATATTCACATTTAAAAAACAAGAACAAACTATGATACTATTGGACTGCTGGAATAGTATTTTGAAAATAAGTAGGATGTGTGCCTCTTGGCCCATGGCACCTATAGCAGCCAACTAGCTACAGTATGTAATCTGATTGGAGCGGTAAAAATGGTCTGTGAACATGGCTCGAGCAGGAGCCTACAAGTTAAGACCAAAAATCGAACCCTGCTAGCAGGCCCCAGAGGCTACAAGGTTAATGTCACCAAAATCATTAGGAATCTCTTCCCGGGGACCGTGAATATCCACGACAAGTTTATGGTAATCTGTCCATTGACTGGAAGTTTGAAGATTATCATGATTGAGAGATCAGTCTTAGTTTTGTGGGTTCTATTAATTCACAAATATTCGGTTCGTAGAAATGTGTGCTGGCCTCAGCCTCCTCCATTGAATCCAGAGCTCTTCACGGCTAATTCTGCTAACCACAAGCAATCCACACACACACGCAATCCGCACACACCACACACACACACACGCAATCCGCACACACCACACACACACACACGCAATCCGCACACACCACACACACACGCACACACACACACACACACACACACACACACACACACACACACACACAGAGTTGCGAATGTGGCAAATGTGGGAACAGATCAAGTAAAATGTGGTTAAAACGTTAACGGACACAAAAGTCTCCGGCTAATACCGCCCATAATGCCACATAATATCCAACAGCCTAGCTGGATCAAATCCAGCTGCTACATTTATTTTCCTGAATTACTGGTTCAGGTTCTGGCATTCCGGTGGGAATAAGCTGACGTTGGTCATGTAGAGAAGCTCTTGTATCTCTTTAGGAGCCTTCTCCAAGTCACATTAGCCAAGCAGTCTGCAGTGCAATGAACATAACTCGACACACGCAGTAAATATCCTCGCGTCACACCTCCAAAGTATGGTGTCAGTTCAGTCAAAAAGGAAACTGATCAAACTCAGAAAAAAAAGCAGGCGGGAGATAATGTAGTGGACAACCTGTGTCACTACAATTCAGTCAAGCTACTGTCTGAAGAAAACTAACAAACAAAAAGGACACATTAAAGATTTCACCAAAATCCAATTTCTATCTGATTATTTGATCTGGAACAGCAAAGAATCATGAAAATCCACACACAGTGGATCCAATCATACTACCCTAAGAGATGGTCCGGCTTACATTGTGATCACATTTCAGCCAGGTGTAAATGACATCAGTCCAACAAGCTGAATCGTCTAACTCCACCTCTTCCTGCCAAGCAGTCTGTCAAAAAGTTACAGATGAGCTATTGCTCTGCAAAGCAAAAATAAGTCAAGTATCACTTCCCTTGACTTGACACGCACCATGTTTACTGACAAGTCCAACTCGGCCTACTTAATTTGCATATTGATGACATGCAGTCAGAATCCAGATAACAAGAACATGGTGTAATGCAAAGGCCTGTGATCAGATGTTATTATCCACACTATAGGATAAATTGTAAAAATATTTTTCAAATTATTAAATTGTTAATCAAAATGGGTCAGCAGGGAATTTATCTAGGCCTGAAACAAAAAATATGGCAAATAATAATATGGCAAAAACAAACAAACAAATCTTTGGATTTGTGGAACACAAAAAGATGATATTTGCGATATCATGACCAACAGGGAAATAAGTTATTTGAACTTTCATTGTTTTATGCCTCAATTGTATGCATAAACACTTGCTGTTTCGTATTGCGTTTGTGTGTGCATGTTTTATGTTGGATTGTGAAGTGCGTCCTGTTATGGTTGTTTTTTTTGGAAGAATAAATCTAAACCAAACCGAGACTAAAACATGACACACAGATCTATGTGCACAGCAGTTGAGCACAAATAACAAAAGAACTCAAACTGTACCATTTAAGTTGCCACAGCATACTCTCAACATTCAATACAAATGTACACATATTTACTAAGAAAATACATGGATGCAAAAACAAGCTGTCCATTTCAGGATTCAAAAAAATCAATATATCATTCAAGTGAACACTGCAAAAAGACTCAAATCGTTTTGTTACCCAGCTCTACAAGAGACAGATTAGCCACAGTGCCTTTATACAAATACAGCTCCCTTCAAAAAGCTTCATATTAGCCATGTAACGACTGCAGCAAGGTGGAGTTACTACATTTGCAATTTTAGTATTATTTTGAGCAACTAAAATGAGTAATTTATGTGAACCAGTTGGCTAAATTTGTTCTCAATTTAAAAGAGATCATTGTACTTTGTAAACAACTTGTAATCGCTTGGTTGTTTTTCGTAAATGTAAGATTTAATGATAGTGAATAAGGGGCTCACAATACCAGCTGTTAACAGTTGCTGACAGCTTTAACTGAGAGATTTTAGCCTTTAAAAATATTGATCAAGCCCACCATTCATTCATCCTACAACTGCCACAGACATAGTGCTTCCTTGTAGTGTTTGATGCAGTTCTTGCACAGCAGTGTGGCTTCACGTCAAGCTCCATCTGGTCCTCCCACAAGCAGGGACAGAGAGCCTCAGGAGGATATCAGTGGGTTTCAGATGCATCATCACAAGCAGAGATGGAGAAGGAAGGATTCAGACAGGGAGAGGATTTCTTGCTCTACTTAGCACACTGATGAGGAGCCCGACCAGAAAAGCATCACCTCCTTGTTCACAGGGAAGGAATACAACAGAACCTTATTACATAACACTGGCTGAAGCACCAAAAGGGGATCTGCACGCTCATGTGTCTGACATGACTGATTCGAGCTCTAAAGACATAGTGATGGTGAACATAAGAAGCTACTCGTTTATATTCCATCCCTCCATCTCTAATTCTTGCCCAGTGGGACAAATTAAAGAATGATCCTGATCCAAAAGGCACTGAGGCCAGCTTCAGTGTATCAATGAACAAGGGGGCTGGTGGATCAATGATCCACGAAAAAACACACTGGACTTCAGAGCTTCAGCTGGTTTTATGTTAATGTCTGTATTTAAGGGTAGAAAAAAAAAAAAAGATCTAAAAAAAGAAAGTGTCTGCCGAGGAGCTGTGAGTGTTTGTTGTGGACGTATGCGGCTGGAGTGGCGCAGTATGCCGGGTGCTTGAGGGTGAATGAAGAGGAGGAAGCCCTTTGACTAATCTCTGGGGAAAGATAATGATCTTACATGCAGGCTGAACACTGTGTGCTTCGCCTTCTAGAGGACTGGTTATATAGGCACTTGCTCATACAGACCTGCCTGCACCATCCAGCTGCAACAATAGAAATCCTTATTGAACGCAAAATCCATGGACACTTGCTTCATAAAATATTAACTCATTCTGGCAAATTAAAATCTAACAACATTGCCAGTACTGCCTACATTAATAAATGCATTTGTTTATTTATCGTTTCTGCATCAAACAGCCAAACAACTTAACCTTGGTAGTGTGTGGGCTACTTTAAAATCAATTTCCAAGTCATTACATAATCACTTGCTAACATAATGTGTTATGTGCTAGACTTAGCATTAACACTAACATTTAATTTGCCACATCACACTGCATTCCTCCTGTGGAAATTCCACGGGACACTCATGATCGAGCAAGCTGGCAAAAAGGACAACTTTGCCCGAGAGACCCAGCAGCTCTACACAAGACTGGATAAGAATGCATCTCATGCCAAGTTCCCTCAGAATGCCTGTTGACTGTTCACAACAGAGACACATCACAAGTATTTTAGGGTTTGGAGAACATCTGAGCAGCAAGTCTCTGTATCTCTCCATCTTTACAGGTCTCATGCACAGACAGTATTTGAATGTGTGCACTGAAACTATCCTTAGTTGGAATAGGGAAGTAAACATCAGAGGCAATGTAAATACAAATACAGTAACACTTAAGGCTGAGAAGCATTTTTTTAAAAATTTTTTAACCATTGCAGGACATTGAAATAACCCAATAAAACCTCAGTATATATTTTTTTGTTTAAGTTGTACCTACTGAACACCTTGTAGAAAGAACAGAAAAAAATAGACTAATTGTCTGAATAATCAACACCTGATACTTCATAAAAGCTCAGTATCAGCTTATTCTAGCAGTCTGCCACAGTCTGCTGTGAAGATGTTCCAGACTCGTTAGACTCACCAACCAGTGTACAAACTGACATATGATTCACAATGAAAAAAATAAACACAACGATGCAACCTTATAACAAACACATTAACATTGTAGTATGGTATTATAACATTCGACGAAAACAGCGTAGCAGATAATTGTGCAGCATATTTTGTGGAGTAGTATTTAATCAGCATGACCTAAATAAACCACAGACTCTTGTGTGAGTGACCAGACCTTACACAGAAATAAGACAGTGGCGCACTGTCTCACTGTCAATTCAACCATTTCGGCCGCCACAAAATCAGATTCAAAGAAGGTACACCAAGTCCTAACATCGTTATTAAAGATGATAGACAATAAACGTTAGTTACAAGCACTGAAAAGATGAGCCGACTGATCAACATCCACAGTAGAGTATAGGTACTCTTGTACATATCGCAGGATCGATGAAACGGGGGGCAGAGGAGGCAATGTAGCTAGCAGCTAGCCGTCTCTACCGGCGTTTCGATTCTCTCCATAATGATGGTTTGGTAACCCGGTGTTAGCAAACGAGTGAAGTGAAAATCGTAAAAAGGCAACCTGCAACAGTTTACTGTAGCATGCACACACATGACCTTTCACGGGATAATGTTAAAGTTAACTATATATTCTTATTTAAATTTGCTGAGATACTACGGTTTCCATCCAGTGGCAAAGTAGCGGTACATAATAAAATGAGAAGTCTCACCTACACATAAACTAGTAGCAAGGTAGTGTTAGCCAACTTAGTTAACGCTACTTGTTTCACTTGCCGGTGTTTCGTTGTAACTACCGACACATGGTATAAGGCAGGGTAGTTTTCCCTAATAAACTAACCACATAACGTTATCTGTTGGTATTTTAAAAAACAATCACACCGGCTAACGCATACAGTACGTAGCGCTAAGCTAACACAACTTAGCAATCGAAGTTAGCTAGCACGGCTAACGCTATCCGTTGCATATGAAGTGATATGGCGGAGGCAATAATGTAATTAAACCACCCCACCGACAAAGCTAACCAACCTGTTTTAGCTAGCTAACGCTACAGCAGAAGTCTCTCGATTTTTTTTAATGCTGCTGACCTCTCAACAGACAATTTAGCAGTTTATGCTAACTAGCATTATGTTCACTTCCAAGATGTTACTATATGTACCGACTCCAACGTCCAATAATATAATAAATTATAATTCCTTTGCTTACTTGCAACACTAAATACAATTTGGTAAACTCTTCTATTCACCAGGATGCATTTATTTCAAATGATGTACCAACTTTCACAACCGGTTCATGCTACTTGCCAGCCACCCGCCGTGGGGTAACGTATTTTGGTTGACACTAGTCGAGATATCACGCCAATCTGTTTTAAAAGTTGATATTTTCAAAAAAAATGTACACTGATTGGTGTATTATATCCATGCCGAATGTCGGAGCGTGTCTGGCTATTTATAACTGAGTAGAAACTAAGTCATAGTGTTGGAGTTATTGACATTTGCTCATTAGCTAAGTCACATTACATTGTTGGAGGTTTTAATAGATTTGACGTTCTTCCATGCAAGAGTGGACGCACGTACAGACGCTAGGAAAAGCTAGCATTAGTTAGCCGCTAACGGAACAGACAGCTAGCGGCTAGCTAGCCACCTTACTGTCGAAACGAACAATCACGTTGTGGGGGGGTGTCTTAAAAATGTAAAACATTCCTTACCTCCCACTCGGTACATGTTGGCCGCCATTCTCTTGTAACCTTTATCAAAAGCAGTCCCAGGGTATTCCCCGCTTGGGTAGAAAAAGGTCGATGGGGATCTATTTTATTCCTTCATTTATCGTAGACACCCCCGCCGTGAAACAAAGCCGGCTCTGGACACAACAAGCCGAGATGTGGCGGGTAAAAAGTTGAAAGTTTCCGTTAGTAATGTTCCGGAGGTTATCCCCAAAATATCCAAGTCTTTGTTTTCGGTCCCTCCGACGACCTTCCTCTCCTCTTCCTCACTCACTCACTCATTCACACACAGCTAGCCGTCTCTTACTCCACTCTTCCTCCCATCCTCCGCTCCCAGCTTCATCCTCCTCTTCTTCACCTCCGCTCAGTTCAGCACACACACTCGCACACAGAAAACACACACTCACTGGCCCCCTTCGTTCGTGCGCAAATCGTCATCTTCGGAGCTTGTCGTCATTCTCCGGTATCACAATTAACTTTTTCACTGGCCCTGGTTTCATAAACAACCTGTTTAAATAAATAATACATATTAACTGAAACACATGACTAAAGGTGTAAAACGTTGTATATTTTATAGTGGCCAAAAAGTGATTCCCATGTGCTTCTCGGAGACCGTAGGGTTATTTTGAAAATTGATAAAAAAAACGTTAAAAAAGTATCCACATACTACACATAGAAAGTAAAGTTGTTGCTAGATCCAGTCAAAGCAGGAAGTTGGCGTGCACGCAATTCACGCGCGCGCACACACATAATAGAAGCAAAGAAAACATGCCTCCTTCAGAATAAAATCCTGAAAGCACCAAGGAAATTGTTAGAAACTGTATTATCATAAGAGTTATGTAAAAAGGCTTTAAATAATAATGTTGTATCACCAATTTCACAAGGACTGAGCTGCATGTGGAGCAAGCAGAGGGGTTTCACAGAGGATGGATATGTATGAGCTGTGACCAAAGAGGGGTTTTTGCTTCTCAGATTGTTTAATTTATGTCAATTTTAGGCATGAAAGTCCATTAATGCTACGAAAAAATGTAATGTTGGGGATAATAATACTCATGGAAAGTCAAAATGAAGACTTTTTAAATTGAATGAGGATTGTGTAAAACAGAATCATGACGTTTTAATTGAAATTTATGAAACAGTAAGTTAAGTTATTCAGGTTTTGGAAGTAATTTTAGTCAAAAAAGTAGCCCATCTCATAACTTTAATTTGACTATATCAATATTTTGACTTAGGCTATATCATAATGTTAACTTGAAAAGTCAAGTCATTTTGACTATTTTATTATTGTAATTTTATTACAATTAATTTCAATAATTTAATGCCATGAGGAATACGTTTGGTGGGATATGGGTTTGTCTGATGTCTTTTTGATGTCAAATAGGTTGTGTATTGTAACAAGGGTAGGTAAACATAACGCATTCTACCTTAAAGTCTCATAATTTCGATTTAAAACAACAAACGTTTGACTTTGTATCCTATTACTGGTGCCTAATACCACAACATTTTGACACATTTTAATCACTTTATAAATTTGAATTAAAGTCCTGATTTTATTTTAGTATCTGATCATTTTGACTTACCGTGAGTATTTTCACTTTTCCTAAATTTTCATCCATGTATTTTTATTTTCCTGGCAGAAATAGGCTTCCATACAGAACAGGTAAAACTAACATCTCACAAGAAAAACGTTAAAATTAGACAAAAGTCTGAAGAAAATAAATGTTGTGCTAACAGAAATGTTATTTCTTTTCCTTTTCTAAGAAGTGACTCAATACTCATCCCTCACATGTAGGAAAGTAACTAAGTACATAAATACAATTTTGAGGTACTTGAGGTAGGTATTTCCATTTTGTGACACTTTAGACAACTTCACTACATTTCAGGGGAACATATTATAACTTGAAGTGCACTACATTGTACAAAACGATCAGTTTATAAAATGCAATGCATTTTTATATATTAAACTACAAGCATAATCCGCCCCACCTCAACCAGCTACACACACCATTAAAATAATGGTTTCATGTACATTTTTTGTTTTTGCACAAAACAAAAACGGAAACAAAAATGTGTTCCTCTCTGCACTGTATATAGATGGATGGCAGTAAAGTCTTATCTTAATGCATCAGAAATATTTATAATCCAATTGTATAGATATTTATACATCTATATATATAATTTTGTTAAAGAGAATTTTTTTGGCCTTTTTTTTTTTTTTAATAGAGATAGGAGAGATAGACTGGAAAGGGTGAGAGAAAGAGTGACATGCAGCAAAGGGCCACAGGTCGGATTTGGACCCGGGCCGCTGCAGTAAGGACTCAGCCTTAGTACATGGACCAGATGAGATATCTAGGTGCCCACTTAACATATCATTTATTTATAACATATATATATATATATATATATATAATCTTAAGTAAAATAATTCATGATTTTTACTTTAAACATTTTGACACGGTATGGCTACTTTAGTTCAGTAAAGAATTTGAGTACTTCTGACCCTGAAAATTAAGACCGCGGACTTGCTTACCTGTTATCTTCTGCAATAAAAAAATACTTTTATCAACAAAGTTTCAAGTAACTGAACTGAATTGGAAGACCAAGATCCTCCTGTACTTGTGGAGTTCAGTGTTTAAGAACATCCGCGCACACAGCACAGCACACATTCCTGGAGCAGTACTGCCCACTGGTGACACTTCACACACAATACACTTTCCAGTCTTGAGTTATTTATTGGGAGCTTGACAGATACAACATCACAGTATTCCCAATGTTCTCTTAAATATATAAAACTGTGCTTAAGTAATCATTTTTCAAGTGCACTGCTCTGCTGTTAAAGAAATGAATTAGTCAGAAATGCTGATTTCATTGGAACAGGTTTGTCACAGTCTGATGCAAGCGTAAAAACAGCTTCAATATTAGCTGAGATGTCAACCAAACACTGCTTAAAGTATATTTAAAAAAAAAAAGTAAAAACATTATGCAAACGTCATTATAGGCACGATGGCGTACGCCACGATGCAGCACTTTGGTAACTTTGATAAACAAGATGGATTAAAACGCAGGAATGTTCACTGAAACCAAAGTCTTTGTCGCCATAGATGTCAAGTCATGTTCTGTACCAGCAAACATAGATGACCACGTTTAGTGATCCTCGCCGCATATCCAACAGAACGACAAAGATTCTGTGTTAAGGGAAGAATCACACTGTCCAGTTTCACAAGGATTTACATGATTATGGAGTAAGTGTAAATTTAATGTGGACATTCCTCCTTGAGAGGATTCCTCTACATGTTCTGTATGAAACTGACACAGCTGTGGCACATCAGAAGCCCGGCTGAGCCTGTAACTGTGGCTGCTGTCCACTGACCAACACGCCTCTCTGGCTGTGTGTAAACACTTCCCCCTCTGTCACTGTTAATAACGCGTGTCCTTCCTAGCTGGTGGCAGGTTCTGGAGAGCTGGTGGAGGTGGACGAGGCCGAGGCCAGTCTCTCCCTGCTGTCGCCCACCCCGCCTCCAGTCACCCTCCACTGGAGGATGCAGGTGTCCTTCCCACCCATGGAGAGGAGGTGGGAGTCGCTGTGCGTGAAGCAGACGTTGGTGACATGGCTGCCGTGGCCCTCGTACTTGTGGCTCGGTGCCTGGAGAGGAAAGAAAGAGACTCATTCCTTCCAGAGCTTACTGACATTTTTTATTAAAAAAAATATATTTTTGACTGTTAGTAAGTGTATGTGCGTGTATGATGACTGACTTGTCTTGTTGTGATGTGTGCTGTTGTTGTGATTTAGAGGAGACTTCCTGAATAAATACAGCTTTGTTCCTATACGTCTTCACATTTTGTCAAATCTGCGCCATAGAAAGTCATGCTGAAGTAACTATTTCTACTTATAATGCGTTATAATCTGTTTATAGCACTGTATAATTACACTTAGAAGCACTCATAAATAATCATAATGCTTTATAACAATAATTATAATATATTATTAAGCCTTTTATAATGACTTATAAGGTCAAGTATCATAATAATTCATAACTGTCACTTGCTGACATTTTCTTTGCAAGAATCATTGTGTATTATAACTTCAGAATGCATTATATGTATGTTCATAATGCATTGTAGACATGGGCGGCATAGAAAGTGTTAACAGAGATTCCCCTCTAAACGTGTCAAATTTCATTCATGTTAATATCAACTGTTCAAGGCCCAAAGAGGTCAATTTATCCAATATTTCAACAAGAAAGACCACTCAGATTAATCTTCTGACCCTTTAGAGAGGCCTGACCCCTAGGTTGGGAACCACTGGACTAAACTAGCTGACAAATAAAGAAGATAAACTAGCCACTTTACCTTGTCGTCAAACAGGCCTTTCCGACAGGGAAATGAAGCCATTATCTATGCTCTCTTCAAAGCCACCAGACTCCATTGACAAAAACAGGTCAAGGTAATTTTACCTTGTAGAACACAGGAGTTGCTGTTCCTCTATTGGTTATTTAGATTACAGGTTGCCTTTTTACGTGTTATTGTGTGACTTTGGTGATTCCAAACTAACCCTTTAAAACACCAAAGTCATACAATAACACAAACAAATAACCGATCAAGGCAGCTGTAAACCAGCAACCCCCGTGTTCTGCGAGGAAAAATTACTGTTTTTGTCAATGGAGTTTGGTGACTTTGAAGAGCGCATAGTTAACGGAAAGGGCTGTCTGACTGCGAGGTAAAGGGGTGCAAATATTCTAAATATAGCGTACAATTAAACTGATATTGATTTTTTTATAGGTGAGCCTTTTTTTTTTTTAGGTGGCTAAAATATTTTTGCTGTTACCGCCATCTACTGCAGTTAATACACTCACTGTGGATAAGTACCTCTTACAACCCCACTTCAAAACATCTGTACCATCCCTTTAATATATTACTAACAATATATCAGCCAAAGCCAAAGGCAGCCAAAGTAGACAGAGCGGTTATACGAGCGGTACCTTAAGTTTAGGACAGGGGTACTGGAAGAGGTGGACTTTACAGAAGTCATCAGCAACGGCCACCATCCTCTCACTGTGAGAGCGACACAGGGCGTTGATGTCTGTGCCGTCAGAGCCCTCCAGCCACACACCTGGAACACCACAGCAACACAGTCAGCAATCTGACTTGATCAAATAACACCACGTTTTCTAGGTGCTACAACAACACATGAGAGGAGCAGAGTATCTCACCCATGACATGGAAGCCCAGCACACAGGTATAGGAGGCCCATTCTCTGTCTTTGCTCTCAAAGCGATTCCTCAACAGTTTACACCCTGCTGCTATGTCCCCTGTCACAACACATTCACCTTCATAGTCAGAACAGTAGATTGATAAGCCGTCTCTGGATTTACGTACAAAATGATACTTGTTCACTTACAGTAAAGGATCTCATAGTCGCCTGAATTAGACATAATGTACTTTCCATCTTTGGACCAATCCAGGTGAGTTATGAAGCTGGAGTGACCCTGATTGGACAGATAAGCAGAGGTAGTGTCACATTATGCTCTATAACGCAACTGTGAAATGAATGCTAGAGGATAAGGATTGTGTTGTTCTGTACTTTTCTTGTTGTCAGCAAATCCCATGATTAGACCCGAACCAGTTCTTCTCTTAATACTTTCTGACTTCCCTGGGGAAGTGGTAAGGGGTGGTGGGGGTTTTGTTGTTGGAATGAAGGACTAAATTACATCTGATGTGTCTGATTGTCTGTTTTAAAGATGAATTTGAAGACACATTTACAGGCCAGGTTGGGTCTCAGACATAAAGCTTTAAAAAAATAAAAAATATATACAGTATATGTCAGGTGTTTTTAAAGGCCCCCTGTAATTTCCTAAAACAGCTGGTAACTGTAGTTTTTCACAAATATTACTCAAACAGGAGGAAGTGCATTTGTTGGGGACTATTTTCAGCGGCGGATTAATCCACATTCGGTGATCGAGTAAGTATTTGGGGCTGCAGGATGATGTATGTGGGATTGAGTCAAAATAAACTACAGAGTGTGTGTGTTCAAGGTATTGAAGGATCATGTCACCAAGTGCAACAGTGTTTTTAATAGTTTTTGAACAACAATGGAGCTTGATGGCTCAAAGGAATAAGATATAATCAGGCTTTGGATACACACACAATGCTTGTTAGTGGGTGCAATGCATTATTGGTTTGGCTCTGCACATGAGATGATTGGTTGCCAAGAAGAGAAATATAGAATATCACCAGACTTCTACCTCAAGTCTGCTGACTTTCTTTACTTTGTTCAAGAAGAAGGACTGACTAGTTAGCATTAGAAGTGATAGCCAACACGGCCTAGTAGGCACAGAACAAAGAACACTGGATCAAGAGAAAGACCAAGGAACAAAAGGGAACATTTAGAAATGGATTTGATATTTAACTCACATTACATTTCCCGGAGCGGGTGTAACGCCGGCCACTCTCTGTCACATTGTAGATGTAGATGAAGTTGTCATGGGAGCCAACAGCTAAAAAGCTGCCATCTGACAACACAAGAGGCCATTCATTCAGTTAAAGGGGATTTCCACAATATCTTTCTCTTAGGCTTTTTAAATTTTTTTTTATTCAGTGCATGAAGTGCAATGAAATTTAGTTTAGGCTGATGCTTTGGCTCCGTCAAACACTGGCCTGTTCTTAAATGTTGAATTATGATCATTTTTGAAAGAAGTTAGACAACAGGGCGCTTGTATTGAAGCCTGACCTGGTGAGTATCTCATGACAGACAGCTGCTCGTTCCCATCAGTGGACTCAGAGACCACCTCTCTGGTCAGCAGGTCAAGGGCCATCCACCTGTTCGTGTGACAGAGGGATGGAAGAGGTTTAACAGGACAGAGGCAGGTAGAGAATCATCAGTAATGACAACTGACTGGATAGCAGACAGCTCTTTAGTCTTTCTTGCTTAGTCTCGTCAGTAGATCCTCCATTTCAGTCGACTAACTGATTAGTTGATCCGATAGAAAAATAATCTCCAACTCTTTTGAAAATCGATTAATGATTAAAGCAGAAATGTCAGAAAATGCTGTTTTGAGTGCGTGAAATATGGAGATTTCGTTCTTTTCTCTGTTTTATAGCATATTAAACTGATCTATGGGTTTTGGACTGACAGAGCAAGACATTTAAATACATTTTCCACTATTTTATAGACCAAACGATAAATCGAGAACATATTTGGCAGATTGATCGATAATGAAAATAATCATTGGTTGAGGCCCTACATGTCAGTCACGTCTATGTAACGGCACAGCCTACTGTATATACTTTCTCCTCCGTATTACAATTATTGCATTATTGGTATGTTCAACACTTTTGGGAGATAAGCTTTTTTCTTTTTTTTTTCTGATGGTGAGAAATTGTCATCAACCTCGTGTCTGCGTATTAAAGCTGCACTAATCAATATTTTTTATCTTAACAAAAAAATCAAACGACACTGTCATATGGAAGACATCACTCGTCGTGATGAGCCCACAGAGAACTATCAACAACTCTACAGAGCTTTTTCCATCTTTTCAGCTCATATATTGACGTTGTGTTGTCTTACCTTCCTGTGTTGAGTCCGACTGACACCACTGATCCATTAGGGCAGAAATCCGCACACAACCCATACTCCTGACAGAGACACACAGAGTGAGTTAACCGCAAGTTTGTCAGAACTGTTAAAATATCTGGAGAACAAATTTAGTATACAGCGGATGTTTTTCGTCCAGGATCAGTGTGTCCTACCTCCAGGGAGATGCACCAGTCCAGCTTGTGTTCCTCTGTGTTCCACAAACACACCTGCCTGTCGTGGCCACAGGTGATAAAGATGTTCTGAGAGGGGTGTGTAGCCAGCCCCCACATCTCATCTACATGACCCTGAGACACACACACACACACACACACACACACACACACACACACACACACAGAGTGAAACAATAAGACGTTTTAAATCAGTATACAGTTAAATTAAATGCTAAATGCTACTTCCATGTACTTTTGTACTTATACCAATGCATCAGTTTCACTGCAACCATGCTTTTCTACAAACAATCTCACAAAGCAATGCTAAATTCTAAAATCAAAAATGTTCATACTTTCCCAAAGCATTACCTAGGAGAGAGAGTGCACTTTTAGAGTGCGTTTTCCCCCCTACCCAAGATCTCTCACACTACACGGCTCCTCCACTCCCTTCACTGGTTACCAGTGGCTGCTAGAATCTGCTTCAAAACCCTGGTGCTGGCCTATCGTGCGGTGAATGGATCAGGCCCTTCCTACATCCAGGCCATGGTCAAACCATACACCCTAGCTCGTTCACTTCGCTCTGCATCGGCCAATCGGCTCGCTACTCTTCAATTTTTTTAGCTTTTCATTCTTTTTCAAATTGACAAAAAGGTTAAAGAAAAAGAACGCTGAAAACATTTAATGTTAATTAAAATGGCTAATTTAAATGTCTATAGGCAGTGCTGTATATTAAAGATGTGTATATTTTTGTAAGATAACAAAATCATGCGGTTCATTTTATATAGCACGTGTTGGGGGAAGTGATCAGTGTAGCTTCTAGGGGCCACTAGCAGAGCTTTTGTCGGGTTTTCTGTCTGGTAGTGGTTTCAGTTTCCAATAAATAAAATAAAAGTCAAAATGAGAGCAGGAAGCCAAATTCCAGTGGTCAGTAGAGACCTTGCTGATATGCATTCCAATGCCAGCTGTTGACTGTAATCTGTTGGATCTAAACAGACAGGATAAATGTGGATACAAGATACTCAGGGCTGAATTAACACGAGCATGGGACAAAAATAAGCCTCTGACTCCCAATCTCTGTGCAATGTGTACGTGTCCAGTCATCCTCAAGTGCCCACCATTATACAGTAAACAACACATTGGAGCCCGGTTTGCTGTGTGTCAGGTACTTTGATTTACTTAATGAATCTGAAACAATAAAGGCTTTAAAACTAGTGCAGAAAATGCAGGATTAAGCCTTAAAAGTTACAATCCTTAAGATTTCCATGACATAAAACTGGATCCATGGATACCCCTGGATCCATCTTTTTTATATACCATCGTATCATGTTTTCTGTCGCATAGATTGTCCATGCTGTATTTTTAACTATGTTGTTTGTTCTGTACACACGTCACCTATTACACATCTGTCCGTCCTGGGAGAGGGATCCCTCCTCAGTTGCTCTCCCTGAGGTTTCTTCCATATTTCCCCCAATTGTGGGGTATCTTTTAGGGAGTTTTTCCTTGTGCGATGCGAGGGTCTAAGGACAGAGGGTGTCGTATCCTGTACAGGCTGTAAAGCCCACTGAGACAAATGCATAATTTGTGATATTGGGCTACATAAATAAACTTGATTTGATTTGATTTGATAAAACCCACTTTTTAAAACTGTTCATGTTACAGCATTTTGTCCTGGAAAAACCATTTAAAGTATTCACATTTAGTAATTATCTCTTTCGAGAGTAGTTTTCAATGATAGTAGCAGAGTCCGCCGTTCCTGCGTTGGATTCAAAATGCCTTTGTGTGCGTGAGGGATTATCGGGGAACAATGCAGCATGTAATCCAGTGTTACTGTTTGCGATATTATCTCACTGGCATCAGCCTCACTGTTCAGGATCTGTAATAAAAATTTAAAAAACATCCTACTGCTGCTTCTTTACATTAAAAGGATTCACCTGGCTAAACGCAGGTTGGCTTTTATTGTGAAGGAGTCAAAGAAATAGCAATGTATTTGTTGTTGATTAGCACTGACCGTGATTACTCAATAAAAATGGAATCTTGAAGAATAACAGTATAATTCCCCTAAATATGGGTACAGTACATACAGTACAGTCCATGTTGTACATGTACATGTGATACGAAACGATAACAAAATATAATACAAAAAAGTCACATGCCAGCAAAAAAAAAATGGCACTCAATTGAATGGAAGTGTCCCACTACATTAACAGGTCATACATTAACCAAAAAAAATAAAATCTAAAGGTTTTTTTAACATCTGACTTGTACAATGGTAACAACTACAAATCGTTCAACTTGCAATTTACACAGTATGAACAGCTTTAACACTGGTTACGATAAAAACAGCAGAATCAAGGCGGTACAATCACAGTAGAGAAGCGAATGAGCTAAAAGTAATTAGCTATCTGAATCACTATGCAAATATGAAATGAAGTTGAATAACCAGCAAGCTACTGCAAAATGTAATTAAACTACTAATTTAATTACATGTACATGTTCACTACTCCCCAACACTGAGTATAGTGCATACAACATCTTCAATCGAAGAACATCTAATCCTAAAAAAGAATTAGAAAAAAAACCCTACATTATTAACATACCTGCACTATGGCCACAAATCCGTCTGAGAAGGTGCCTCTGAGGATGGCATTGCGGGTTGTACCAACTAATAGTTCCTCCCCATCCACATCTGCAATGGTACGGACTGCCCCGTAATTTTCTGGAATCTGGACAAATAATGACATTAAATCAAAAAGCCTGTCCCTCTTATTTGAAATGCAACTTCACCGAGCCCTCCACCAACAGCATCACACACACATACAGTTGTGGTTCACCTCACACTCTCTCTCAGGAGCCAGGTCGGCGCTCCAGCGGATGATCTTACGGTCTTTCCCTCCTCCACTGAGCAGAGCGCCGCCATGTAGGTTGCACAGGGTGAACACGCTGCCTTCATGGGCTCTGGTCTGTCGCATGATCTGGAAGGTCTCTATGGGAAACGGAGCTGTTTTATCACTGTGCATGGAGACATTTGCTGTCAATTTGCCCATATTATTCATTATCCTAATTTATACACAAGGTTTTTTCTTTCACGGTTCTTTCGGCTTCAAATTTTTGCTTTTCACCTAGTTTTGTTCTTCAAACTGACAAAAGCACGAGACTTCATACTGACATTTCATTTTCTATAGTATATATTGATCTACAGCACTGACCTTTGGCTCCTTTACCGAGCGTTTTGATATCTGCAGCTGATTTTCCCCATGTCAGGATGTTTCCTTCAGAGTCTCCGGTCAGAACGTCTCCAGTCAGACTGAACACAAAGCACTGGATGAACTTGGGCTTCTTGTATTTCTGAAAAGATGTTTTTAAAACAATAATTTAATAGATTGTTAGTACCGGTGTCAAATAAATACTTGCTTGACATAGCACTCTTTAGAATCAAAATGGTTACACTCCAGTTTCAGTTCCCTTTGTTTATGCTCTTTTCTTCCCTTTTTGGCATCAAACTGAGGAAGCTTCAAACCTAATTTTGCAGTACTTACTCATACTCAGACAATAAGGGAACTGAATTGAATTGAAAGATACAGAACTGTTTGCTGTCGGGATAAATTGACTGTGTCTTACTCCAAAGATGCCTTGTTTCTTGGTGAACTGTCCTGCGGTGAGCGTCCAGAAGTAGACGTGGGATTTACCACAGGTGATGATGTTGGTGCTGTCGCTAGAGTTAAACTCCACTGCGAACACAGCCTCGTTGGTACTCTAAAAACAAGACGCACACAAACACCCGTTGAGCACATTTACAAGGACCACTGAGACTAAACGAGGGTCTTTTTCAAGTTGTTTTTTTCCCCCTTATGATTTGTTATGGTTTCCTCATTAACACATTGCTGCTAAAATGAACGCGTCAAACACATGGTTGACATATTGTGTCGTCGTAAGTTCATATGGACAATATGTTAGCAAACTGTGAGCATTCACTTTCAGTCATGTTTGTGTACAGTGGGTTGATCGGAGCTTATTCAATGAGAACAGCTGCCTGCTGCAGCTGGAAACAAGGCTGAAAAGAGTGCTGAGACGAAACCAACTATGACTATGTGTAAGGTGAAAGAGGTCGATTGTTCTAAGGAGCCCACAAAGAAATATCATACAACTCCGGAGCTCCCCTAAAATTTATGGAGCATTTGGGCCTCTTTAAGCTCTTTGTTTTGGTTTCACGGCCTGCAAACTCAGCCTGCTTTCCAGCTCTGATAAATCCACTGCACACTATTTGTTTAGGACCACACGACACCAAAGGTTAGGTATTTGGTGGCTGACGCCTAAGCATGTTAGTCACAACAACGCGATAATGTGCTAAGGTGATAATATATCAGATGTTGGGCTTTCAACTTCCGCTGCCCAGAAGTAGTAAAACAAGCTTGAATTGGCAATAGTTGTGACCACGTACTGGAATGCATCCACGTGTGCATGCATTCTTGCACGCACACGCGCACACGCACACTTCTGAGTGCTTCCCACAAGAGTCTGTATATGTCTTGAGAAAGGTCCTTGTGACCGAAACGGCAAAAAAAAAAAAATAAATAAATCAATGCAGAGGGATAAAAGTGTGTGCTGGAATGACTTTTTTTCCTTGAAATTGTAATTATCCCACACACAAGAGTCTTCGAGAAATGTTTCATGAGTTATGGAAGAGGCTGTGGCTTAAACATAGGGGGCAGGGCAAAGCCTTTTCGCTATAAGCCACTCGCACTAGCATACCCCCTTTTTGCCACTTGGCATGAACACAAACAAACACCTTCACACCCACACACTCGACCTCCATATTAAATGTCAGCCTCCCAGGGCCAAAACAACCACAGCAGGGTAAGAAACCTTTGTCGACCAACCGACAGAGTGACCTATAAGAGCTCCTGGTCACAGACAACAAAAAAAACAAGAAAAGCAGCTTTTAATAAAAATTGTGTACCTCATATTCTCTAAAGAACCTCAAAAGAGAACACAAAGGATTGTTTTTCTTGAGATGGTTTTGGCCACAATGCACAGACACATAAAAATGCACAAACAGTCCCAGTAGCGGCTCTTCGGTGACCATGTATACAGTATGTACAGAGAGTGCAGAAGCATCATTTCGACACAAAAAGCTCCATTCATGGCTACGCTGTCAAGTGGCATATGGACTATTCCACTGCTGTGGCGAGGGGAGGGGGCTATAATTATCTTGTTCCTGTTGGATGAACTTGTATGTTTATACAGTGCGGGTCAGCACTGAGCTGCCTCCCCACACTGAACACACGTGCACTGGATGCTACGATCCACAAAAACCTAAGTTCTTGCACACAAAGACCCTTAAATTCTTGTCTTGAGATGATATACAAGTTCAAACACCCACCTATGCATTCCCACTGCTGCATTAGAGAACACACACATATGCACACACACACACACACACAGACACACATACACACATACAGCTGGACAAATGCACTGTATAAAATATTTACACTGTTGCCATGACAGCCTTGCCGAAATTGCTCTCAGGGAAGTTGAGGCGTTTTGGGATAAAAGCCCATAAAAGCATAGCAGAGACACCACCACCGCCACCCCCCCTCCTCCTTAATCTCTCAAAACAGACATCCTTTATAAAAAAAACATCTACACATTCACCATGCAGCCATGCTGGCCATCTGGCTGAGGAACAGCCTATCTGTCACCGTGTTCACATTTAGCAGCCCGGCTGATTTTCGTGCTTTTATCTTCATTTGAAGGATTTCATTGTTTCTGTAAGGATTATGAAAGCCTGTGGTGAATGATAATTTCATGAATGTCAGATGATGTAAAACTTCTGCAATAAAACCCGTGACAGGATCAGTCCAGCATATTGGGAACTAGACAACACGCTGAAACACAAACATATTAGCATCTTATTAAATGATGTCAATCATGCTAGCAAGCAATTGCACCATCTACTCCCTTAAAACTACAAATTGTCCTTTTTTCCCCCCGTTACTTACTTTACCTTCTGAAGTATTCATACCAATTTCATAACACTGTTTTTTGTTATTGTGCTTTTGAAATATAATTTTAATATATTGTACAACATTGTGTTCAGGGAAGCCAGCTAGGATTAATGCGATTTTATCGTACACAAAAATGAGGAATACTCCTTAAATAAAGCTGGTGATAATAAGCATTATATTATCTTATCATTGGAAAGGGTTGAGATTTCTTTTTTGTTAAGCCTGACTTGTTTTTTTACCTTGACCTCCGCATGCTTGGTCCCCTTGCTGCAGTCCCAGACTGACAGCATGTGTTCGTTCGAGTCGTCGATCACACACAGGAACGCTCCAGAATCCTGAAAACAACACCCGGAACAAGTAAACATTGTAAACTCAGTACAATGTAACGTTTCACAGCACTAATTCACTCAGCCCATTATGTCATACTCACCACTGTGCTGCGCTTGCTTTCTCTTTTTTTTTTACACTTTTAATACTATTGTCAATCACTTAAAAACTTCCTATCATTAATAAAACTCAACAATCCCAGCAGGGAAGTAAAGGCTTGACGTTTTTCAGTGTGAACACCTGCGCAGTTTGTTTAATGGGAGCTTTATTGCAATTCTAAAAATGGCAAATTGGAACTGACAAGAGATTAATGGCATTAAATGAAAAAAGAAAAGAAAATTCTGTTGCAAAGAAGAAGTGTTATCAGCAGAGTGGTGAATGTAACATATACGTACATCAAACTGAATTGATCAAGACAGGTAATTGTGTCGCATTAGCCGGGGGGGTGAAATATCAGCCCCATCTCAAATAAAAGCCTGGTTTTCTCTTCAGTTGAGGTAAATCATTTATAAATAACTATTTGAGAATCTACAGTCAGTATGTTATATTGCAATCAACTCACAGCAAAGGAAAATGCAACGGATCCCACTCCCCTCTGGAAGGTTCCCAGGCCGATCTGCTGCAGGGTCACCAGGGTGGTGGAGTCCCAAATATGAACACAAGGCTGCAGGGGCTAATAAAAAAAAAAAAAGAATGTAATAAAATGGAGCAAAACAATGTATATCTGCATGAGAGTCAGTGTTGTTATAAGGGTCACCACAGGGACTTATGGTATGCATAATTGCTGTATGCATACATGTGCAGAAATACAGTACATAGCATTTTAAGATGTGAATATAGTATACATGTCATTAGTCACCTTGCCGTCTTTATCCACTCCTGCTGTCTGGCCAGACGCCACGCGCACCTTGTCAGGATGGAGGGTAAGACTGCAGGAAGAACAAAAATAATTTAACCATAAATAAAAATGGTTGGAGAGGGCTTTTGGACACAACCCTATTCAAGTATATTGTCCAGTTGCAACATATTCGTGTATGTAATTGTATCCACCCTGTCAAAAATAACAAGTGTACTTATGGACACTTACTCATAAACAGTGAGACAAGTGCATCCAATTCAGTTGCACAGTGGAGGGCATTTCTATGCAAAAGTAATTCAACAAATTGAAATAAATACAACTGAAATATACATATTATGTATATTAACAGCTTTGTTTGGTCACTGGAAGCCATGAAACAAATCGGTAAATTCACATTGTCACCTTATAATGTTAAATGTATTAGAAATGAGTTGCCAGTTCAACACATTCAGCGTGACACAGAACGACATCCAGAGCGGTGCCATGTGTCAGGATACATGATGAATGTAAGTCCTTCATTCACTCTTTTTTAACTCTGTTTTAGTCTCCACCAACTCCTGAGGAAAAATGTTTGGTCTCTTGCTTAAATGGATTTGTGTGTTGTGTTGATGGATGGCTGTTTCTGCCCATTGGAGAAACAATTGACCGCTCAGAGCTCTGTTGGTGGGAGTGGGGACATCATCAGTCTACATAGCAAGCTAGCTACCTAACTACATCTATTAAAAAGAAAAGTGTCCGAAAAAGGTCCCCTTAGTGGCAAAAAGCATAGGAGGAGAATGGTGCAATGGTACAAGTTGTTGTAAGTCAATTTCAATGGTAATGCATCGTGATTAACAGGCTACCCCAAAATGCCCTATTAAGTTGAAAGTCAGCACTTTATAGTCATTGTCTCATTTCACATTTCTTCTGGAGTGCACCACCGAAGACATAAAGAATGTGTCGCTGCCTAGATTTATGGACTACACTGTAGAAACAGTTAAACTGTAGCTTGCCCCAAAGCATTTAAGTGCCACTTGGAAACCATAGTAAGTTCCCCATTATTTCAGGAATCTACGTATTTGGCCTCCATATATCAATGGGGCCAAAGCAATATATCAGTTATTTTACACAATTGCTTTTATTTTTCTGTCAAATCTATTCCAACTCCCATATATTCATTCCAAAACCATGCAACTTGTGAGGTGTCCAAAATATTGGATGTACGCTACTAACATTTGGCATCTCTAACCCTTTTCATTCATTTGTCCAAAATATACTTATACAGCATGAAAATAAACATGCCTATATAATAGATTGTAGTTGGTCTTTGATCAGTTTAGAACTTTAGACGTCGTACGTATTGACTGTCAGCAAACTCCCCAAAATAAGTCTCATTATTTGGTCAGGAGCCTGGCAGTTTGGAATTGGGATTCAGTGTGATTTGTTGAGAAAACATTTCATTTAATATATTATATATTATAGGTCATTTAATTTCCATATGTACCACTTAAGGCTGTGTAAATCGTATTTGCATGATGCCAGACATCAAGCAAGTAGGAAAGTCCCCTGGCTCTGAGGCCTGATGTGAACCTTTTTTCTCAGCTATCAAAAGACGCATCAGATCACATCTATTTGTTTTGTTTTATAGAGTTTTGAGCTTAAAGTGGTTTAGAGACATGTGCTAACATGCCAGTGTGCTGATCGCCTCCCAAATCTTTAGTACACACAGTAAATACTGCACCCACCAGAGCCTCTAGCAGGCATGAAGACCTGGGTTGAGTTCATTATTAGGTTAAGCAGAAAATGACTCTCTTTATTTGCCATTGGCGTGTTGGTTGCAAGTATGTTGATATCTCTTAACAGGGTTGAATTGGCTTTAAAAATGTTGTATTCTAGTGGGCTATAATGATTTAGATTTTAGAGGGTTATAACAAGTTTTAAACCCTTTGAACCCAAGACTATTTTGATTTAGACGCCCTTTATCCTCAGGCTTATGGCGTAGCCTCAAGCCCATTCCACACGTAAATAGGTCGTCTTTTTTAAATATACCTTTTTCGACCTCTTGTAAAAACTCCTTTCAGGGTAAAGATCTTCGCAAACTACGTTTTCAGTGTTGACGTGTAGGCAGGGAAAACTTCACCTTTTAGCTTGTAATGTCAGTGTGAACCATTACCTCGTAATGAGGCAACATTTTGTGCAATGGCAGACGTGGCCAAAATAGTGCTGGTTCTAACCACAGTACAGTTACTCTTCAACTAGATTGAGGAACAGAGGCGTCAGAATGCGCTACAGTTGTCGCTGCTACATTAATCAAAAATCCCACGACACAGAACCCGCCGCCAACATCTACAGTTTTGTAGAGTGTGTGTGTGTGGGGGGGGCAACTGGCAACTGGCCTTGACGGCGTTCCAATTGTGTGAATTGTGAAAGGGAAGGAGGAAAAATACCCGTTTCCAAAAATACCTGTGTGCATGTGGACTAGGCCTAAAATAGGCATGTCATATAATATTATTTTCAGATTGCCATAAATTAAAAATGCCATCAATGCAAAACTATATTTCTAAGTAAGTGAGCTAGTCTTTTATTTACATAAAAAAAATCTAGCCTGACTTGTTTCGAGTATGGATTGTAGTATCTAGTTTTTTTTTTTAGCACATTAAGCATCCCCAGTTTAAAGGTTTAAAACTCTGTTGGTCAGATTCTATACGTAGGTCTTGCCTGTGTGGAGTTTTGTTATTTAGGGTCAAGAATAACACTATTTAAAAAAAAAAAAAAAGAAGTAATTTAGTCCTAAACAAGAATTCCTTGAAATTACCCTTTTTAAATCTTATTTTAAGACTTCTGGTAGCTTGACATCCTAACTTATTTGGCAAAATGCACTGGCAGCCAAATTAGCTTATTTCAATTAAAACAATACTCATATTTCAAATGTTTTCACCTAAATTTAATAGGTCATTTTTGCAATGTAAAACGTCTACTTCAGACGAACATGGTATTTGAGATTCAACACATCTACTCCAGCTTTGTAAGTATAAGTGCATAAGTGTGTTGAATTTGATCTTATCTTTAGATGCAGATGATATAAATTGTCTCCCACTGACCAGCGGACGCAGTCTGTGTGTTTGTGATAGTGGCGCTGTGTGCGGTTGTTGATGTGGTAAAGCACAACAACACAGGCGATGAAGTACACTGCCTCGCCCGTCGGAAGGAAGTACAGGTTGGCACGGCAGTCCCGTCCCCGGTAACCGTAGCTGGCAGGACAGGGTCAAGGTGACAATCAGGTTCATCATCGGCCCATTTCATTCATTAAAAGGAACATCCAACAATAGACTAATCTGCATGTAAAAAATATGAGTTTATATACGTTTTTCGACACTATTTCTAGTCTTGTGAACTGTCCCTCTAAACATATGGCCCCCACAGCTTCACAGCTAACAGTTAATCTGCTGTTAACGCTGCTCTCACAGACACTAGACAATTAAAGAGATGCTTTCCAATACAGAGAGCGTGGCTTGAATCCAGGAAATGAGCGCACAGTAAAAATCGGCACCGTCTGAATGTAACATAACCCTCATAAATACGAACAAGAGGCTGAACACTGCTGTGGCATTCTGGAAGGATACACCCAGTCTAACTCCAGTCTCTCAGAGGGCGGCTCCATCTTCAGGTCTTCATAGTTCTGGATGTTAGAGGGGATGTACATGGTAATCGGCCGGCCTCGGATGAACATTTTGATCGACTGTCCTGGAAGACAAACACAGCAGTGGACAAGTTATGCAGCGGTAATACACAGAGAGGCAGACGAAGATGTGTGTTTTTATTTTTTATCTCCTAACCTATTCCTGCTTCCTCTCACGACCATTTAGGCGGTAGTTTGTCTTTTGAGAATGTACGATATGTGTATCTACGTAGACAAAACATTTTTAAATTTTTTTATTCAACATCTGAAATAGTCTAAACTAGTTCTTCTCAGTTTTTTTTTCCAAATGAAAGACAGCACTTACTGGCCAGATCAAGTAAGATTTCCCCCCAAAAATAAACTTAAGACAGCTATAACCGATATTTTTACATAGAAATGTGAAATGGAACAATGTGAAGTCGCTTGTAGTAATGAAGTACAATGAATTATTTCCTAAATCTACAACTGC
The DNA here is from genome assembly GCA_943590825.1 of Bovichtus diacanthus. NCBI lineage: Eukaryota > Metazoa > Chordata > Actinopteri > Perciformes > Bovichtidae > Bovichtus > Bovichtus diacanthus. Next base: position 1,108,092 of record CALSBV010012180.1, on the reverse strand, counting down.
TCTCGGCTTTACGGAGCTTTATAGTGAGCTTCAGCTCATTGGTCCACAACTTCACAGTTTTAGTTCACGCTCATGGCTATCATAACGTCGTTTTTGGGACGCTGCAGGCAGCAAAAGAGATATATATATATATTCATCAGTCGTTCATATATTCCATTGTTTTGTTTTTGTTGTGTCTGCTAGATGTGTGTAAATGTCAAACTATTGGTGGAGCTAGGGTAGAAATCTGACGAGATTCATGCTCTGGTGAAAATGAACGTCTGCACTGAATTTTATGGCAATCCAGCAAATAGTTTTGGTGGATTGATCAAATGACCTTCATTGTCATCCATGGCTAAAAACAAATGTTGCTATTGTAGCCACTATAAAACATTTAATGGGCATTAGGGGTTGACTTTATTTTTCACCTAAAGAAACAGCAGAGTTGCGTAGAGTAACTTAAAGCTGTATTAATTGATTATGTAGGCCACTTGGGGGCAGCAGAACAAGCTGAAAAAAAACAAAATTTGATATACACTTTGATATACATGAGTCAGTTTATTAGATACACCAAGGTATAAGTAATGAAGTCTAATACTTGCCTTGCCTTCATGAAGGTTTTAATTTGAATTTCAGAGAGGTGTTGATTCAACTGTATGGCCATTATGAAGGATTTAGTTTGTGGTGCTGTTTTATGTTGATATATATGGAGAGGTGTGTTTTAGCTAGTGAATGAACAGTGAATAGGGTATTGCTGGAAAAGTACAGCATGCTCTGTTGACCTTCGACGCATAAAAAGAGCTATAGACACAAAGTGACATAATAGCAGGTCTACCTTGGCTGTAGGTTCCTCTTCTGGATCCAGGGGATCCTGTGTGAGAATGAAAGCATGAGGTTAGCCAAACAAATAAACACCCAGATCCTCGTTGCTGTATGTCACTTTGACTTTATGGTCCCCAAGGATCTAATCCTATTTTTTTACGGGTGAAATCTATGAGCTTTGAATTTCAAACTGGATTATTTTTTTCTTTTTTGGACTTCTAACCTGGCTCTGTTCCCTAGAAAACAGTTGTGTTATTTTATGAGCCTGCGGTGTGAAGGCAAGCAGCAAGGCTGAGCAGACTGAAATGTGACCCCTCAGACTCACAGGGTCTTTAAATATCTGTCTGACCATAAAGTGGTGGTCACTGGTAAAACGCCAAAGAGACACCTTGAGAAGAGACTGAGCAACACAGGAACTTTGTTCTAGCATCAACAAAAATCAAAGAGGAAACAGGAAGAAATTAATCTGGGCAGAACTAGTAGAAAAACCTGTTCCAATTTAGTAAAAGGTTGATGAGCCCGGTACTACTGCATTCGCACTTTAATTACTTACTTAACCATCCACTTAATTTTAGTGTTCACATGTTTTTATTGCATTCTTTTTTACCTTTCTGCATGTAAATTTCCCCGCAGTGGGACTAATAAAGGATTTCTGATTCTGATTCTGATGAGAAGAGTAATTCCTTCATTTTATTTTTGACCTACAATGGCCCTAATATGCCGTCGTAGAACAATGGTCATCAACACTGTCTGAGTACCGTTCATATGAGAGTAAAGACACAAGTCCCTGTTTAAGGAACATTACCAGAAAAGGAAGAAATAAGACTTCCAGGTAAAAATAAGACTGCTTATTATTATAATTATTGGACTTTTTTGATTAATGAAACCAACAAAGATAAGAGTCTTTGACTTACATTCTTTTCTCACAACACAACAACTAAGTTCCAGTACTGGTACAAAAACGTCACTTTTTCTGTGCCGTACTTTGAGAAACAACAAAACACTCCTTCATTTAAAGCAAACTTTTTAAATGTTAAATACATTTGGAGTAAAAACATTTGAATAGAAATTTGAATTCTTATCACTAAAACTGTTAATGGACATAAGGTATTTGTAGAAACAGCTTCTTAGCCTCAAGCCACGGATTGGGAGATTCTCATGACAGCCATTGACTGACAACTGAAAGGCGGCATTGCTAGGAGATGCATTGTTAATTAAAGCGGTGCGCTACTGACTGGAAAACGCCATACTGTGTGGCCTATGCATGCCACCTAGCATCAGCTATCAGACATTCGCTACTCCCTCATGCTATTAAATCTGCATTCTATTCATAAAGTAAAAGCTAGTTAGCCTAGCTTGCTAATGTTATTTATCAGTAACTCCTGGTTGGTGATGGTGATGGCAAGGACCAGACTCACAGCAATGGGTAGTTCAATGACCTCAGCTCTCTGTATGCTACACCATGATAACACAGATCACAGAATAACACACAGAGTCACGTAGGGAGTGCTATAATCACAGAAGGTACAAGGTCAGCTAACTAGCTGGTTAAAAGCCTGTGAAGCTGTTGGAATTTAAGTGATAATGGAATTTCTTTTTAGTGGCTGCTCACAAATTATAGTACCAACATTGTCAGTCAGAACCAGAAATGTACACACACCCAGGGGAACACCGATATAGGTTTCTAAACTTCTTTTTGGTAATAACAAATCCGACCAAATAACTACACAAGTCAAAAGCAGACATTTAAGAATTTATTTCTTTGTAAAAATCTATTTTTAATTTTTGCTGAACTTAAAAGGACAAGCAGCCATTCTTTGCATAGATAAAATACACTCTAAATCAACTGTCCAATCAAAGAATAAATAGGAAGATTACAAATCTGACCAGATAGCCAGCATTGAGTAAGAGTTTTTGATGTTCAGTGCTACCGACACATTTTGGTCGGTACCAAAACAGTATTTAAAATAGTTCTCCAGAGGGATTTGTCCTATGCTCCCTAAATTTCCTGCCACTCCACCGTCAGGAATCCGGGGCGCTAGATTCATGCCAGGAACAACTAATACTCAATTAACAAGAGTTATGAAGACATCTAGGCAGAAAGAGCAGGGGAAGACCTGAAAAATGTTTTTTTGGCAACGCTCTTCTGCTGAGCTGGGCATCCATTATTCCGTCAGGCGAGTTGGAGTGGTGCGGCAGCTCAGCTAACCACATTGGATGTGATTCCAGGCTGCGCCCACAGCCCAAACTGGCCCTGCAGTGTTTGGCTTCACAAGAACTTGCATAAAGACGTGGTTGCCAGTTTTAAAAAGGAGGGGGGAAATGTCCTGTTGAGTGATATTTCTGGCGCTCACAGGGTATGCTAAGCCATGAAGTAGCTGGTAGCTTTCAGCTAGATGTAAAGCTGAAGTTTTGTCGGCAGTTATCTAGGCAGGCACCAGCTCCCCACATTTTCCTGTCATCATTATTAGTTACTACTTCACTTATCACTGTATTTGAATACCATTAACACAATGCACAGATGTACGAAATTGTTCATACTGATTAGAACAAAATGTACTTAATCTTTGCTTGCAATGCTTTCACAACGTCTAAAAATGACCCATGAGCACTCATTTAAAGTGAGGCTATTTAACTTTTAAAAGTAAAAACTAAGATGTTTCTTATCTAACAAATACAACATTTTATTTATAAGCAATAAAACACATCCTAGGTCAATTTAATCCACTCAGGGTGTTTACTGCTACATCTTGACTTAGCATCAGTAGCTTATGGTGGCTAATGTTAGCAAACTTTAGGTAGATATTGTTTTATAACTGACATGATTGACTTGGGAATAGGAATATTAGAATTATTTTCGTTATTTAGTAAGGTATTTCAGGGAATATACTTATTTGTTGAATTTGTACACAAATAGAAATGTAAAAATTGCAATGTGTCGTTTTGTTGTTGTTGATATCCTGAAATTATTTCATGCCTTGCAGCAGTCTATCCGTCCATCCAGAAATTTTTTTTTTTTAATGCAACGTGTAATTTGTTCAAATTAATTCTGAAACAACCCATGTCGCCTAATCGTTAAATACGCTCATTCATTTACCGCTGTTACGTTCAATCGTGGTACCTCAGCTGCGTCAGTGAGAAGCTAACATGTCACTCCAGATTTGTTGTCGTAGCAATGTTACTGCAGGAAGTTGCTTTTTGAAAAGTCAGCAAAGAACTTTACCTTTATCCATGACTGTTTTTTAACCTACGGTGTCAAATCTAAAATGCTCTCAAACAGTAAGCTAGCCTTCTCCATTTTACACAAACAAAACGAACAACAACACAAGGAAATGCCTGTTGCAATCAAATAGGTCATTACAGTTGAATATTTTATTTTTCGAAAAACAGTGACATGGTATGCAAGTCAACTTGCAACAACCTGTACAGCTGTGTCATCTCATCCAGGCTTGTTGCCAAAGTTCTACACTGTCTCGACTAACAGAATTCTTTTTTTCCTTGACTTTCACAAACAATGTGTGAGAGTGAGAGAAAGATTCCTCCTGTCTGGACTGTAGGAATGAGGCCTAAAAACAGAGCTAACCATACCAGAATAAAGGCCAACACTCTAAAAGCTACACTAACCACAAGTGTGTTTGGTTGGGAAATGTGCAAATTTTTGTGCAAATGACTACATGTGTGAACCAGTGAGAAGTACAGAAGCAAAGTTCAACTCTGAAGACAGGAAAACTTAGAAAATGTCCCTGATTATAACTAAAACTATGGAGCATGTCTATATTTGTTCCTCTAAGAATTATACTTCTGTTACACTACAGTTTTTGCATTGCACTCCAGATAAAAGGTCAAGGTTTTTTATTTTGATTATGATTATGTTGTTTAGCATTGTGTTCTTTGTTTTACTGACTACTACATAACAGGACAGGACAAAGGACAGGAATTTCTGGAACCAGGATATGATGCTTACGTGCAAACAAATAACTGGGATGCGGCGAAAACCTCATCTTGACTGGGGTAATAGGGGACATGTAAACACACTCATCATGATTGGTTACATTATCATATGAATTACTGCACACCCAGAGGCATTGCAGGGTGGGTTTGATATGCAACGGACCTGATTATTGGCACGTGTGCGCATAAAACACGGCGCAACATGACACAACAAAAAGAAGCTTTCTGCCTAGTTGTAATGAACTGAAAAGGCAGTTGGCTGTCTGAGACTGTTGGTCATTAGTCGTGACCGAGTAGTACTCAGTGCCCTGTCTATTCTGTTCTTCTTTCTCTCCTTAAATTTGCAGCCGACTAGACACGGTGACGTACCATCAATGCCAATGCATTCTTACTGTAGAGGAATGTCTAATTGATTGGAATCTATTCTTAAACTTTCATCAATCAACCATCTGCCTAAATGGTACAACAGTTAGCATAAATGATCACGAGCTGCAAAAAAAAAAAAAAAAACATTTTACCTGCCCAATTAATTATTTTTTTAAACATTAAAAAAGTAGTCTAATTGAAAAGGTCAGATCAGTTAATCCTTGAGTCCATGTGGATGTTTGTGCCAAATTTGAAGAAATTCTCTGAACTAGTTTCTGAGATTTTGCATTCACGAGAGTGGGACAGGTGACCAGAAAAACACAATGCTTCAGGTTTGGCTCCCAGCGGCGCAGGCATGAAAACTACTGACTGAAGTAAACGCCAGGAAACCACAAGTGCCAAAAAATCTTGTTTCCCATCTACAGATTGAAGTGTTCAAGATTCTGTGTTAAATAGGGTATGTATCAAATCAAATTCCTTGCTCATTTGGATAAAGTGGTGAACACAGTGATGTGATCTTAGTTTCAGGATTGAAGATAAGACAGAAAAGTTGAAAGACACATCACCTGCACTGGCGATCAGCTCCTTAGCTCGGCTGTGGAGACAGAAAACAACTGTGTGAGACAGATGTGTGACACCATTCAGTCGCTCACTTCAGAATCACATACTGTATAACTGCAAAGTTTTCATGAGAATGGAATTTTATTTATTATTCATAGGGCCATCAGTGTTCCAGCAAGTGTCTCTTTGATGAGATATGTGAGGCTGCAGCAGCAATAGGAAAAAGTGAGCTGTGTGACTGTGTGGTGACAGCTGTGAGTGATGGCAGCGTGGCTCACTTCTCCAGGCTGGGGGAGCGGGTGAGGAGGTTGGCTGAGGACGCCGCCTTCTTGTCCAGACGTTTCCTCTGCCTCTCTGGGTTCCCTAGTTTCTCGCTGTTCCTACGAACCCTGGAACACCGAAGGACAGAAATCAGCTTCAGTTTCCAGGATTAAACGCTGTGTGTGTCCACAGACAGATCATAAGTCCCACACAGATACATGCAGTTATCCCACTATTTATACATGCAAAATGGTAGTTTATGGATATTTGCATGTATGAATAGTATGTACACAAAGAAACATGCATATTTGTCTTCCGACCTTTACTGATTTTATTCCCAACATTCCTGAATAAATCTAAAATCTAATTTTTTTGGCCACTGACCTGTAACTGACCTGTTGCTAAGCCCTGCCTCCATTGGTAACTGATTATACACATGTCAAGCTTTCCAGTATAGAATTGCAAATATGCAGATTTACCATAGAATTTGTGATCCTTTAAAAAAAAAAAATTGGTTGTTGATTTCGGACTAACGTAGACAAAAGCAGCTTTTTATTTCGAGCTGGTAACCGTACATTTTGCTGGATATAATTACAACTGTTGCTGGCAGATTTGATCAGCTGTAGCTAGCTAGTTAGTCAATTAATATTAACTCCAGGAGTTAGTCTAAAACTAAAGACTAAAAGGTCCAAGGCAAAAAGTTAGAAGGACAAGCTAATGTGTTTGGCAAGCGAATCTCAGGTCAAATTCCCCAGATCCAACACAGAGCAGGGCAAAGTTTTCTAACATCAGCTGTAACCCCACAAGGTATAGTTAGCTAATGCTAATAGTATACTAACCTTTGATAAGGGAAATAAGCTTACTTTACTACTGTAGCTAAGCTAATTAGCCAGGAATGCAAACATTAGCAGCTTACTTTAGAGCAGACAGACACAAGTAACACAAGCGGTCAGACAGGTTGTAAACAAGCCAACCGTTTATCCGGAGCAGGAAGTAGTTCTGAAAATTGTGACGGATGTTTACAACAGATATGTTTGGTATTAACTTCTGTTTGCATTTTTTTTCTCTTCCAACCACGTTTGTCTAACCTGGAGGTTTGTTAGCAACCTGTCTGATCGTGTTTCTTGCCCTGTCAAACTTCTTTATAGAAATGTTATCTTGTTACCAGAACTCAGCAATGAAGGTGGTGAGTTCAATGTTATCATTGTTGTTATCATCACATATCAAGTCTTAATAAACTGGCAGCAGCCTTTAACTCCTGGCCATCACCCCAAATCCTACTCCTAAACTGACAACATTAGAGGAAAGGATTGGTGAGGATATCAAACTGAATTCGACAATTCTCTTATGGTCTCCAAGGACTCACACACCCCATTTCCTGATGACACACCATTGTACAAGTAGCATCACCAGAGGAAGTGTTATTGGACTTTAAAAAAAGCTTTGGTGTCTATCTATGTCACAGGGTTCAATTGAGGAAGTGAAACTTATCTGGCAACCAACCCCTCCTCCCAAATCGGTACTACTATCTGACATAAAGTGTTGAATGTAGAGGTGTAGTAGCTGAGCACAGAGGCACAATTTGCCCAGTACCTCAGGTTTCCATGGAGGGGCATGGCAGAGCTTAGCTAAGGGGTTAGAGCACATGTTACCCATCACCAATGAAACCCTTTTATAAGCCACAACAAGGAAGTAGGACAAAAAAACATGCACAAGCACATACACAAGTAAACAAAAGCAGCAGTGCTCTTGCACTGTGCTTTCTTATCAGTCTAAAGGCAGTCGTTTGAGTTTGCGGTGGGGAACAAATCACAGCATGCAAGAGATCCTTGATTTGTTTGAGGAAGACAAGGTTAGAGGTCTGATTAAAAGAGCAGAACTGCTTTAAAACAATCAAGATTTAAGGCAGTTTGTGTGTTTCTGCAAAACCCAGTTGAACGGCAGACCCTTAGTGGCAACGAGTCAACTTGCACATCTGCATCGTCTTATAGAACCATCAACTTTAATACTTTTGTGGCTACAGTGAAGTTGTAACAGAGATGACTGCTCTGGAGGTTCTTTTGAGGGATATTAACTCTGATGTATGCTGTTTGGACAGATATGCCAATTCAAAACATTTTCTGTCCTTGAAAGGTTACATATGTAGAGTCTTGTAAACCCACTGACCTTTCGTGTTCAGTGTAAGTGTATACATACCCTGCTTCAAGCCTTTTTGTACATTATGCTGCATTCAATTTCCCTCACATCACATTTTCCACTGGGCTCAAGTCTCTGTGTGCCGTGAAGCTAATCTTGGATATGTCACTCAGATTGGACAAGTGCCGCCATTATGTTCCGCTACGGCTTTATGTTTCCCTCGCCCGCTGCTCAAACACACGGGGAAGAAAGCACATGTAGGCTGGAGCACACATGACGACGGAACATGTCATCCCCCTCGGGTCTCCTGCTCTAACACGGCATAATCACACCCTGTCAACCTGAGGCTGATTGTTTCATAAGGAGGTTTGCGGCGCAACTGGGGTTTGCAGTCATACAAGGTAAGAGTCACAACATTTTGATTTCTCCTTAAAAGCCATGCAATCAATCACGAGAGAAGAAGATGATTATTAAGTGAGGGGGAGGATGGCAAGATCACGCACAGCGGTTTCTTCTCTCCTTCCTGGATGGGGGTCAGGGGAGTGGACCGGGAGCTGAGGTTCTGGTCCGAGGTTCTGACTGAGGCCAAGGGAGAGCCAAGCTCCTCTGGAGAGCAGCTTCCATCCTGGAAGTCCGCCCTCTGGAGGCTTCTGATCTTGGTTGGGTGAATGGGCTCCTCCATTGACGACGTCCAACTCAGCTCCTTTTCCTGTCCTTCTTCATCTTCCTCATGCTCCTCATCCTCCTCTTCCAAGCCGGGGACGCGGTGGAGCTTGCCCCGCGTCCCCTCTTGCACAGGCTCCCCTGGAGGGAGAGCATCCTCCAGTTGCAGGCTCTGGACCCGCCTGGGGAGAGGGACCCTGTCCTGCCCAGTGTCCTGCCCTGGGAGTGTGGGCTCTGTCTGGGTTGACCTGTCCAATGTTGCTGGTCTGGGTCTCGGCTTCATGGACACTGGGCTTCCTATGTGGCCATTCGCATTGGTCACAACGCTGTCTGACAGTTGGCTAGAGATAGTTCAAAGGTTGAGGTCAACACGGAGAGTCATACAGGCAAATTACAAATCATGTGAACACAAACAGGCTTCTGAACGGACTAGCATGCCTCTGACGGAGCAAACAACATGGCTATACATCAAGTGAAATAAAAACAATGATGACCCCCTCATCAGCCCTCCTTCTGAGCCCTTGGCGTGTAGGCACCAGTACCTTGTGGCAGGGTGGCCGATCCTGTCGACGGCTGAGCTGGAGAACAGTTTTTTGCTGCCGGTGCAACCATCTGAGCCGCACACTTGGTTCAGCACTCGAGCAGCACCTGGGTTCACTGGGTAGGATTAAAGTTGATTGATGACTGTTGATTGTTATTTCTGAGTTTTATTTCTGGGTTGGGCAATATGACAACATTTAAGCCACAACAATAAATATTTCATACCTTGTTGCTACCCATGTTTTTGAGTGCCTTAAACAATCAGACCGGGCACATAGAAGGCAACGGAAACTAAATCATTTTAGGTTCCTTCATTGACAAAAATCTAATGTACAATATTGTGTACTTAATGTGAAAACATTGGGCAATGTTCTACCGTCCAATATACCATGAGGCTGTAGAAACAGCATGTTGAAGAGCCCTCACCTGCAATGAGCTGCTGTTTCAGTAATGGTAGGAGCTGATCATGGAGGCGTATCCGGCGCAGGGCATCAGCCAGAGAGGATTTCAGCAGCGTGATTTCATCCTCCTGTGCCTGCAGACGCACCTCCATCATGGAAGCTCGGTCTGGAAACTCAGCACTGCTGTCTGCAGATGCGTCATCTATAAAGAGACAAGACGGGTGTTTCATAAAGGTTGCTCAGAAAAGCAGGGCTTGTTGTGAAAAGCCTGGTTTGAAGGAGCCAAACAAATTAACCAGGAGTTATGTTTCATCAGAACTGTTCGTTTATGCCTTTAAAAGCACAGATCACATCAATCAAAAAAAAAGAAAGAAACATACAAAAAAAACGAGAAAAAAAACTGTGTCAAAGCCAAAGAATTCAGCATAACATATGAAGAGAAAAATATTTAAATAAAAAACCAACAAAACCACTGCCAAAGAGAAACTTTTAGCAGCATGTTGTTGTAGACCAGCGATGACCTCAGAGTTTAACAGAAGTAGAGATGAACTTCTCTCTTTGTTCGGTTTATTGCAGCACTCTGTTTCTAATTATATTGGGCTTAAATCATGTGAGTAAAGTAAATTGAATGCGTTGTGGACATTGTGTATGGGATGTATATAAGACAACATGGCAAACAACACTGAATTACATTTCTTTGTTCTTCTCTTTGGATGAGATTAAGACATCAACCAACTTTCGCTGACATAAAAAAAGGACACCAGCAACCTTTTCCAGAACACGCTAACCTTTGCTAACTGAAAGATTTTTTCCATCGCTCTCCGTCTTTTATTGGATATTCAGAAGTAGTGTCAACCGAACCGATGGAAACACAATTGCAATTAATTTTTTTCTATATATTTTAAAGGGACTGTGTAAAATCCGCCTGACATCTGGATGAAAATAGAAAAGGCAACAGGACCTGAATACATGCTAACAATTCTGTAATGGATGACCAAAAGTATAGCAAATATGTTCTGCTTCATTACGTCATTCTAGTGTTATTCCTTTTTGTGTGTGTGTGTGTGTGTGTGTGTGTGTGTGTGTGTGTGTGTGTGT